>LPNX010478241.1:0-14046 GCA_001517045.1 Pseudotsuga menziesii | reverse complement strand
CCCCCCCCCCCCCCATTTTGCACGTTTTATTGAAGCAAAACAGGAGCGCGTTTTATTGAAGCAAAATAGGAGCTCATTTTATTGAACCAAAATGGGAGTGTGTTTTTGCAAGGTAAAACAGGAGTGCGTTTTTGTCTACTGTCCTAATTGGCATGCATGTTGCAGCCTTGGGACTAGGCTTGGAAGGGTCTAGATTGCTTGGGATGATTTGTATTTTATGGATCAAGAGTGATTGACTTCATTCTACCATTGCATCTAAAAGGTCCCTCAACTTTGTGCACTTACCCTGGAATCTCATGTGACCACAAGAGGGTTTGGGAGACTCTCGATCATAAATTAGACATTGAATCATATATATAACATCAACCAGAAGAGTTCTAGGGCCGTTATCATTTGGCACAATTGAGAAATGACTTTTGCTTCTTTTCTCTTTAATAGATGAATGAGTGAAATACATCGAGTAAATCTCTAAAAAATACAAATATTCATTTTGTATATGAAGTTCTAGGGTGTTAGCTTAATGCTAGAGCAGTTGCATTATATAATGCAAAAGGTTGGTGGTTCGATTCCACTTTCTTTGTCATAAATATTTACATTCTATAACTACTACATTGAGGGGTATTGCGACAATATTTTTATAAATTGTCTTAACTTAAGACAAAAACAAAACTGTGTATTGTCTTAAATATTGTCTTTAACCGAGTGTCTTAAACTATTGTCTTTAATTTAAGACAATAAGTTCTCTTTAATTTAAGACAATTTATTGTCTTAAATTAAAGACAATAGTTTAGGACAATACTTTAAGACACCTCCTTAAAGACAATATTTAAGACAATACACAATTTTAGTTGTGTCTTAAGTTGAGACAAATTATAAAAATATTTCCTTAATACCCCTCTCCATGTAGTAGTGCATAGAAACATGAGACATCCCTACTCGTTTGTATGATATGATATGATAGCTTTTGAACGACTAAGCTAGCTCAAAATCATGAACTAAAATTTATGTAGTAGAACCACCCTCTGACAGCCATTGTTATATACAGAACTTCAAGAGATAACATCACTGGATAATGTTGACATAAGAGAGTTTTTGGTACTTCCATAATTGAGAACATACTTCCAAATTGCATATGAAGATTGAATCGTTGATTCAACTTGAATGCATGTTTGATCCAATATGGAAATAATAAGGCACAAAATGATTAAGGCATGAAAAACAAAACTAAAGATCAAAACTAAGCCCATGAAGATCAAAGAGATAGTAGTAAAATAAAATAAGGTATAAATCCATAAATCCATAGTCACAACGGAGTCCTGAAACCAGTCACCTGTGTAATAGATTGGTTGAAATAATTTGCTCAAGAACATCAACATCATTATTTACTTTAATTTGTTGTATTCTAATTTGCATAACATTTTTGTCCTTGTATTTAGGGAAAACATATAATTATGGATCATTGATATGTGAAATGGTTTATGTACTTGGTTGCATTGGTTTCATAAGGAAACAAACAACCATATCTCCCAATGCATTATATTGATAAATTAAATCTACTAAATAAAATAAGCTATAAATCCATAGTCACAACGGAATCCCGAAACCAATCACAATGGATCAATCAGAAAAACACAAAGTCCCGAAACCAGTCACGGTGGATTGAATTTGCAGACCATGGGTAAGGATCCACTTACATGTTCCCGAAACCAGTCACGGTGGATTGAATTTGCAAACCATGGGTAAGGATCCACTTAAGTGTAAGGATCGTTGACAAAGCTCCACCACAGGGCACATGAGCAGACATACGAGAGCGCACCAGCAGACCGACGGGGGCGCATGAGTAGACAAGCAAAGATGGTGCACCAACACCAACAAAGCATGAGCATCAGTGCATCGAACAGGGTGCACCAGCACGAGCATGAGCACCACTAGCAGAGCACGAGCACGAGCACTAGCAGAGCACGAGCACCAACACTAACAGAGCATGAGCATGAGCGCAAGCAGAGCACGAGCTCGACCACGAGCACCAATACCAACAGAGCATTGGGAAAACGACGAACAAGAAAAACGACAAGCAGAGAGGGCACACCAGCACAGGGTAAACGACGAACAACACAAGATAAACGAAGAACAAGAAAACAACAAAATAGTAAACAATGGCGTTCGTTAATACATATATGAACTTTGTTCGGCCAAACAATTTTTCGGTCCAAAACATTTTTCAACCAAAAAAAACTTATGAATTTCTAAACAAAACAATGACCTTAGCTTTTGAATTTTAAACATTTAAACTCTAACAACCAACAAAACACAAAACACTAGCAACGTCATTAAATAGTGCATTGTGAAATATATTGATTACCCTATTCAACATTTGAATTTTAGGCATTTAAAATCTAACAAGCAACAAAACACTATTCAAATACTAGCAACGTCATTAAATAGTGCATTGTTAAATATATTGATTACCCTATTCAACATTTGAATTTTAGGCATTTAAAATCTAACAAGCAACAAAACACTATTCAAATATGCCAAGCTATGGAAAGAAATAACTGCTGCATGTTTACCATATTATTGTTATGATATTTCCAGATATGAGATGTATCCTGAAACCCAGGTATTAGTATGAAATATGGACTTTGATACTCAGCAGGAATTATGAACATTCTTTTGCGGTTTTTCCTGTCAATGTTAATCCATGTAGGTTTTGGTGAAGGTTGAACGCTTTGTGCATCTGGTCAAAACCGATCGAAACCAAAGGTTACCGTAGATCATATTATACTTTTCAAATATGTATCCTACATCAAATAGGATTGCTCTTGATTCTGCTTGTCTTCCACTTGTATTTCATCGAAAATGGACTAAAGCATCGAAAATGGACGCAGTTAGACCAGTTTTTTTATAAATGCATTGTTGGAAAATGGACGCAGTTACCAGTGTTTTTATAAATGCATTACCAGTTTTTTTATAAATGCATTGTTGCAGCTGCAAACAAAATAGAACCTTTGGTTAGGAGGGTGTATGAAGTGGTAGCGACTGAAGACTAGTGTCTTCTTGTTTCCTTGCTGAAGAAAAGGCCACCAGAGTGGGTAAGAAAAGAATGGAGCCATAAGATCCAGTAGTCAACTTTTAGGGTTGAGGACACCAACCCTGAGGTTAAAATCCTCTTCAAAGGAAACAATGGCGTTAACCCATAGTACCCTTAAACCTTAAAGACGAAGACGAAAGGGTCAGTATGACAGCCATCACTCAATAACACCCGTCCTAGAAACATTTGGCCCTCTCACTGGATACACCTAAAGATGAGCTGGATACACAGCGTAACACCGAGCTATATAAAGAAATAACTGTAACACCAAGCTATAGAAAGAAATAACTGCTGTATGTTTACAATATTGTTACGATCTTTCCCGATATCAGATGTATCCTAAAAACCCATCTATGAAGTTTGAAATATGGACTTTCATACCCAGCAGGAATGACGAACTTTCTTTGCGGTATTTTATTCTGTCAGTGTTAATCCCTGTAGGTTTTGGTGAAGGTTAAACGCTTTGTGCATCTGGTCAAAACCGATCCAAACAAAAAAAATACATTTTGATCTGTCATATTCAAGGTTACCGTAGATCATATTATACTTTTCACAGATGTATTGTACAAATAGGATTTCTTGCCTCTTGATTCTGCTAGCCTTCCACTTGTATTTCATTTATATCGTTAACAAATAAGCAAAGAAAATTGACGCACGGAACTAAAGCATGGAAAATCGACGCAGTTAGAACCAGTTTTTTATAAAAGCTTTGCTGCAGCTCGAAACAATATAGAACCTCCGGAAACATTTTTAAGGGTAAGTTGAGAAAAGTTGATCTATTGGACCTCATTAATCAAACAATGAAAAGACCTCATGATTTTAAGTGCACAGTTTCTATTCAATAGCTGTCACCCTACATCAATATTTTCTAAATTTGAATTTGTTGTAGTTATGATCTCTGGCTATAAAAGCACAGGCTCAAAAAGGGCTTTCATGACCAAATGTTTAGTTTCCTTGTTGGAAACGCTGTAGCCATCCCGGTATATGTAGAGGTGGTGGAGGGCTCTGGTTATGTCAAAAGCATGTTTCCTGGCAGGCATTGGAATATTGCTGTCAGGTCTGAGAAGTTCCCATTTTAATTCTCTGATTATGTCATTGACCATGGCGTTGATATGATTGAGAGCATCTTCCTCTGTTGACTCGGGATTGTCTTTCATATAACAGGATATGCAGTCTGAAATTGAATAAGTGGGCGTTTATTTTCATCAACATATATTATTCCATGGCCAGGTGCACAGGTGTCATGCAAGCTAACCTCTATGACATAGTTCCTTTTTTCATCACCGGAGTGAGCATTACTTTATATCTATAGGTCATCATCCTGAATATTTCGTCATTAACCATTTTTAACATTATAATGTTGCTGGTTCCATCGAGTTGAATTTCATGGTCTCATCCTGTATAAGAAACATCTGGAAGCTAATCGCTGCATATTTGTTGTATCCAATCAATGTTGCCATGTTTATACCTTTTTTCCAGTTGTAATTCCTGTAAACATTTATGGAGCTGGATCTACATGTCAAAGTGCCTTCATAATGAGGAATAGGAGAAATTGACTCTATTAGAGGTTCTAATTTAAATTGTTTTGGAGGCTATATATATTGTAAAGTGCTACTGTGCTTGAGCCATAGCATTGCCTTGATTGGCATATAACGCTATCCTATCTCTTATCCATTTCAGACTAACTAATTTCTTAGTGAATGCTCGACCATCTCTCATATCCATTTTAGATTGACTAATTTCTTAGTCAATGCTCCAGCATCTAATTTAACAGGTACACATTCTTATTTAGACCACAATGGGTCTGAGCATGGTAGCTCGTTGACTCACGGAGGATTACTTTCAAATGGAGGAGTGGACATGAATGGATGGGCTGCTTACCAATCAGAAGTACGGATACTAACCATTAACATGTATTTTTTTGGTGTGTCTTGTTTGTTCTGTAAAACTGTTGCTGACTTAATTTTGCATAGGTTCTTGAAAGTTCAAAGTGTGATGAGTCTATACTTGTGTATTACAAAATGTTCTGACAAATTGAATTATAGTTTGAAATCATCTTTCCATAACTATTTTATTTGTTGTGCTTTTAGATTTGATGGAAAATCACTTTAATTTCAATCCATTTGGCCAAAGATAGTTATCTCATATATTTCATGGATTCCATCAAATTGAACCTTTGTTGAAATATTTTTCCTATGGTTAAATTATGGCCTGTTAATTGGAATAGTAATCAAGAATAGATGTCTATGTTGGGCATGAGAATGTAGTTGACATGATCCTATGGAATTTGCTGTTGGTGGTTCTACAAATTTGATAATTGATTTAACTTGCCAATATCAATCACGTCTGAAGTAACTAATGTGTTTCTAAAAACCGATGGGGCATTGCATGGGCTTGCATGTGAGGTTTGTGATGGTTGATGGATATGCATGTGACATAATATTAGACTGAAAACTTTAGTCACTCTTTCTAGATTTGTTTTCTTCTATTAGTTTCTTGGTCAGTGAGTAAAAAGTGTATCTTGGCCTACCAGTTTTTGGTAGTTTTTTTGTAGTAGCCTGTTGTAAGTATTGCAACATCCTTTGAGGCAATATTTTATTTGGTTAGGTATGAATTTGTTTTTCTACATGTTTGTATCTTAGAATTTGCAAGTCTCAACCAAGTTACTAATTTGAAATCATCATGCAATCTTTTCTTTTCCCACAATCAACTTTAGTGTGCAACTAGATGAAATAAATTATGAAATTCTCTATTTTGTAAGGTAATCTCTTTTTTTGTTTTCTTTGGAAAATATTATAATTTTTATTTCGAGTAACAATGAAAATTATATATTATATGTGCTTATAGCATTCATACAACTTCTGCAGATTCTGTCTCATGACAAGAGGCTTTACAACACTTTTGGTATTTGTGGTGGATTAACTTTTGAATAAGTACACGATAGATTTTATGTTAAGCCATTATTGTGGTTTCTATTTTTATGTCCTCATCAGTAGTGATTTTCCGTCACTCAGTAGCATCTCATGGGGTTTAATACTGATTTTTTCCATGCAATTTATAGTTCTTCTGTAGTCTCTTGGAAATGCTTTAGCACCCCCAATGGTTTACTCATCTTTGTATGTTTTACAGTCCCAGTTGCTGACTTTGGCCACCAGAGGATATTATAATTTAAATTAAATTAGAGTGATGACAAGTTTGTATGTATATTCATCAGTTGCATTTGTTATTGCTATTTTACTATCTTGTTAAATTGTGATGAATCATTATGTTTCCAGTGAAGCAGAGGATGGTTGCAAAATTTTCATCCTGCAGCCAGAAATCAACTTATAAATTTTGTATTAACCCAAGTTTCTCGTATTGCAAAGGATGAGCATGTTACAAGCATCCCCTCATGGTTGGCATGGAGCACCAAGTGGAGGTTCTAGTGGATTTTTTGTAAAAAAGACCATCAGAGTTGAAGTTCCAGTTGAAAAATATCCTAACGTAAGAAAATTGGCCTTTTTGAGATGATCTAAATCGATCCCTATCCTGTTTGACAAATTTATGTAGAGTGTGTTGGTTGCGAAGGAAATTCTGAATGTGTTCGTTTGTTTCAATTGTAGTTTAACTTCGTTGGGGGTCTCCTTGGTCCTAGAGGCAACTCATTGAAAAGAGTTGAAGCTGCTACTGAATGTAGAGTTCTAATAAGAGGACGGGGTTCAATTAAAGTCCCTTCAAGGGTAATTTCAATATCCCCGGTATTGTTTTCTGTCTTGTCTCCTATTTATTGCAGTGTCTCAGTTGCTTTTAAAAATTTCAGTGTCTAAGAATCTTTGTGTGGTGGCAGGAGGACATGATGAGGGATAAGCCAGGGTATGAGCATCTTAATGAGCCTCTACATATTCTTGTGGAGGCAGAGTTTCCTGCAAATATTATAGATGCTCGCTTGATGCAAGGATGAGAGATACTAGAAGAATTGTTGAAACCTGTAGTATGTGTTGATCTTGGACAAGCAGGCAATTGTTTTGTTATGATTTGTGCAGTTAACTTGTGATTTGTTAGTTCTCTCATCTGAGTCATTTTTTGGACTCAATGCAGGATGAGTCGCAAGATTTTTTCAAGCAGCAATTAAGAGAGCTGGCCATTCTGAATGGGACATTGAGAGAAGATGGTTCCTCCATGGCTGGTTCAGTATCTCCGTTCAACAACAGTAATCTGGGAATGAAAAGGGCTAAAACCAGGGGGTAGATACCTGATGTATTGGCTTCTTCCACACTCATTTTTTTGGACTTCCCAGTTGTCTGGAAGAATTCCATTATTTTGTTGTTAGATCCTATCCAAGTGGTCCGGTAGTATAGTCTTAATGAGTATATTGATAGTCTTTCCAGATGTATACCTCGATATAAATATGTATGCTACTGGTAGGTTATGAGGTGTGGGTTTTACCCTTTTTCTTGTACAAGTCAAATCTGTAATATTTATTACTCTTGTATTATTATATGAAGAAGGAAGAGTGCAAGAAATTTTTTGTGATAAGCACTGGAGGAGTGGGATAGTTGACTGTACAAATTTGGGATCAAAATTTTTCTTGAGGAGCAGTTTCTAAACCTTAATATTGTATTTCATGCTGCATTCTAATGGTGGTTGTCCAGTATGCTTCTATGATGGGAAAGGATTCCAATAATGTACCCACTCATTCGACCAGTTACTCTATTTAGTTGATATGCATTTTAAATAAAATGTAAGGATAATTTATCCTAGTGTATAGATTATATGTTTAGATTTAATATCTGATTACCTGGCATAATAATTTGGTTACTTTTGTTAGCATTGTTGTCAGTCCATCTGGTCTAGAAATTCCAAGGAGAGTTGCAATGTGTTGGTTGGCGGACACTCTGAAGTGTACAAGTAACTTACTATGTGCATTTCATTTGTGGTCTTTGGAAATTTGAGACAGTAAGCTGAGCTCCCATAATTTTTATGGTGTGGCTCTTTTACTAGGATGTACCCATTGTTGCTATTGTGGCATCTTATGTTCAAGTTGGTTTCTTAATGGAGTTGGACTTGTAAATACAGGTTGGCAAGCTTGCAAATTAAGTGGGAGGACAACAGTTCATATCTTGCTAAGTTTTTGTGTTTACAGCCTCTAGTTTATTGATGAATTCAACACCATTTTATTTTGCTGCTTTTAAATGTCTCTTCGCATATTTTTCTAATATTTCATGATGTCCAGATTTGTTTTCTGGTCACCGGGATTAGTAAGCATGAACATAAATAAATATTCATGATTACTCTTTCTAGGTATGATGAATAGTTAACGGATGAAATCAAGTCCATTTCAGATATGGAACTCCCTGAGGAAGCTGTGGGCATGGTCGATCCGAAGCACAAAAAAGTGGGTAGCAGGAAATATTACAGGTACACGGGATCTCTCACCACTCCTCCCTGCACGGAGGGAGTCATTTGGACTGTCATTCACAAGGTATTCTTGTTGCCCAAATAGTTATCGCATAACCACGATCTACTCCAATGGTATAGACCCTGTGACCTGATGCTTTTTGTTAATCCGTGATTAGGTACGGACCGTATCGAGAGACCAGGTGACTTCTCTACATGAATCTATACACGATGTAAGTGCCACACCCGCTGAATCCAATTAATAAAATAATTCTATAGATGTTTATTTATTTGAAGTTAATTTAGAAGGATTTGTGAATTTCTCAACTTTGAAGTGATTTTGAGATTTCAAGATCAAATAATAAAACTATTTCAGAATGAGACTATTAAGTCTATATTTTAATTCTATATTGAGTTTGAATAATAACCACTTGCCCTAACTTTATAAGATTCTTGCCTCTCTATTATGATGACCAAAACCTGTCAAACATCTTTCTTAATTTATTTTCTTTTCATTAACAAAAACATGTCAAACATCCCTATCTCAAGATTTTAGCTTTGCATGCCTTCTCAATTTACTTTCTCTAATATAACAAAAACATATCAAACATCCCTGTCCCAAACCTTTAGCTTTATATCCCTCCCGAATTAAATTAATTTCTTTCAAATAACAAAAACAGATAAACATCTCTGTGTCTCTGGAAACCTTTAGCTTTGCTTTGTTACTCTATTGTACACAATATGTTGAGAGATTCATAGGGAATCATTTATTTAGCAGGCTTTAACAAGTTTTTGGTGAGGCCTTGTTGCCCATCACAAAAGTACAACCAAATTTAAAAGGAAATGTATTCCACAATAGTTAAGTATGGCAAAAAGGATGTATTTTCCTACTACGTTAATACTTTTACTTTTGAAAAGCGAAAAAAAATTCATCTGTGTACACAAACAATGTTTTGATATTATGACATTTATCAATACTTATGTTGGATTACGACATTCCTCAATAGTGCATTCTAATGGTTTTGTTGCATTCTGACATTCATGGATATTGAAATTCATCATTCCTCAATGATTGTCTCACATTAATTGCCATCATGTTGTAAGAATTTTATTTATATATATATATAGTTGTTTGACAAAAGAAATGGTTTAAACCATCCACATTCTACATAGTAATGTGGAATGTTATGTCGCATTGTGATGTTTATCAAGGTTTATGTTTCACTACGATGTTATCAAGGGTTATATCACATTACGACGTTATGCCATTGTTACAGTGTCTGGTTGGTATATGTCAACACAACCAAAGATGTGACACATTAATAATGTGATAGTGGGCATTGAATAAGCGTTATGTCGCATTTTGACATTTAATCCGCAGGTTAATGTGACATTCAAAGTACATTGTGTTATGCTGCATTGTGACGTTTATTAATTGTTATGTCACATTGTGACATTGAGAAAGGGTTATATGTCTAATATGACAAAGGGTTATGTCCCATTCTAACATTCATTAAGGATTAAAAAATTATATACACCCACACAACCCAATATGTGACACATTCATAATGTGACTTTTGATGTCAATCATTGTAACATTCATCACGGGTTAAGTCATATTCAGATGTTTATTATGATTATGTTGCATTCTGACATTTATTATGGATTATGTCACGCTCTATTATTTATTAAGGGTTATATTGCATTGTGACATCCATCCATGGTACATTCCTTAATGAAGGGTTATGTCACATTGCGATAATGCCCAAGATGTGACACATTAATAATGTGATAGTGGGCGTTTAATAAGCGTTATGTCACATTGTGACATTTATCATAGGTTATGTCACATTGTGATATTTGTCAAGGGTTATGTCACGTTGCGATAATGGCCTAGATGTGACACTTTGATAATGTGCATTTGGATCTTTAGAAAATTTCTTGTTGCATTATCAACTATGGCCACGTTGTTCACCAAAGTCAACCATGGTTAAGTATGGCCAAAAGGATGTATTTTTATAGCACGTTAAGACTTTTACTTTTGAAAAGCGAAAAAAATTCATCTGTGTACGCAAACAATGTTTTGATATTATGACATTTATCAATACTTATGTTGGATTGTGACATTCCTCAATAGTGCATTCTAATGGTTTTGTTGCACTATGACATTCATGGATATTGAAATTCATCATTCTTCAATGATTGTCTCACATTAGTTTCCATCATGTTGTAAAAATTTTCTTTATATATATATATATATATATATATAGTCGTTTGACAAAAGAAATGGTTTAAACCATCCACATTCTACATAGTAATGTGGAATGTTATGTCGCATTGTCATGTTTATCAACGTTTACATTTCATGACGATGTTATCAAGGGTTATATCACATTACGATGTTAAGCCATTGTTACAGTGTTTGGTTGGTATATATCAACACACCCAAAGATGTGACACATTAATAATGTGACAGTGGGTGTTTAATAAGTGTTATGTCGCATTATGACGTTTAATGCGTAGGTTATGTTACATTAGCGACAGTCATCAAGGGTTATGTCACATTGTGATATTTGTCAAGGGTTATGTCACATTGCGATAATGCCCAAGATGTGAAACATTAATAATGTGTCTTTGGATGTATAGAAAATTTCTTTATATATTATGTCGCATTGTGTTGTTTATCAAGGTTTACGTTTCACTACAACGTTATCAAGGGTTATATCACATTACGATGTTAAGCCCTATTGTTACAGTGTTTGGTTGGTATATGTCAACACAACCAAAGATGTGACACATTAATAATGTGATAGTGGGTGTTTAATAAGCATTATGTCGCATTGTGACGTTTATGTCAGGTTATGTTACATTAGTGATATTCATCAAGGGTTATGTCGCATTGTGACAATGCCCAAGATGTAACACATTGATAATGTGTCTTTGGATGTTTAGAAATTTTCTTTATATATATATATGTATGTATTCTTTTGACAAAATAAATGTTTTAAACCATCCACATTCTACACAGTAATGTAGATTGTTATGTCGCATTGTGTTGTTTATCAAGGTTTATGTTTCATTGTGACATTATCAAGGGTTATATCACATTATTACGTTAAGTCGTTGTTACAGTGTTTGGTTGGTATATGTCAACACAACCAAAGATGTGACACATTAATAATGTGATAGTGGGCATTTAATAAGCGTTATGTCACATTGTGACGATTATCACTGGTTATGTTACATTAGTGACATTCATCAAAGGTTATGTCGCATTGTGATATTTTTTAAGGGTTATGTCACATTACGATAATGCCCAAGATGTAACACATTAATAATGTGTCTCTGGATGTTTAGAAAATTTCTTTAAGAATTATATATATATATATATATATATATTTGTTTGACAAAAGAAATGGTTTAAACCATCCAAATTCTATTACATAGTAATGTAGGTTCTTATGTCGGTTTGTCATGTTTATCAAGGTTTACATTTCACTATGATGTTATCAAAGTTTATATCACATTACCACGTTAAGCCATGGTTTGTTATAGTGTTTGGTTGGTATATGTTAACACAACCAAAGATCTGACACATTAATAATGTGATAGTGGGTATTTAATAAGTGTTACGTCGCATTGTGACGTTTATCACAGGTTATGTTACATTATCGACATTCATCAATGGTAATGTCACATTGTGATAATTCCCAAGATGTGACACATTAATATTATCATAACCCTTTGTGAACCTCCTACATAGTATTTGAATGCTTGCATTTCCCAATGTATTTGTCACGTTGTGAAATTAAACAAAGGCTATGTCACATTGTCACAGTTTGCAAGGGTTTCATGTCACATGTTCGTATGTTTTGTGACACAATACATACTATAGAGAAAAACGTTGCTATGTCACATTGTGACATTGATCATCTTCATTCTAATAATAATGAACATATGTTGACTTGGTACATCAATAACATGGTATGGAACATTATGGCGAGGTTACATTATGAATTTGTGATGATATATGTTATTAGGTTAGTTTATAACATGTGAATAATAAATATTGGATATAATTAACTTCAATATATTTTTCATATATATTATAGGGAAAAGCATTGTATTAATAATATTTTACCTATATTATGTTTTATTTAATGTTTTATATTAATTAAATAATGTGGTAATAAATAAATGATATTATTTATTATAATTAATTAAACAATATTATTTCTATCAATACTTTATGTATGTCGAAATAGAACATGAAAACCATTGCATACAGAGCTATACCCAACTATGAAAAAAAATTACAATCCAACATTACAATGAATTACATAATGCAAGATGACAATTAGACACCTTTTGTACTATTAGAATCTAATAAAACCTTTCACGAACATATTATTCTTTGATTAAAAATCCTAACGTTGCGATGTGACATTTTCAAGGAAGATTATCATAACCATTTGGCAACCTTAGACGCCGTATTTGAATGCTTTCATTCCCCAATGTCTTTGTCACATTATGAAATTAAACAAAGGGTATGTCACATTGTCACAATTTGGCTCACGATTTGATGTGAGATCTTCATATGGTCTGCGACACAATACATAATATAGATAAAAACATAATAATGAACATATCTTGACTTGGTACATCAATAATATGTTATGGAACGTTATCGCTAGGTTACTATGAATTTGTGATGATATACTTTATTACATTTGTTTATAACATGTGAATTAAATACCACATTAAATTAATTAATGTGTCTGATTAACCTCGTTATTTTATGTTTACTTTAATTAAATTATATAAATAACATACTATATTTCATTAGTTTCACATCAATATTTTGACCAATAACCATATTTTGAGCAACACAACCATATATTATCATAACCAATGTGGTATGTAGAAAAGACACATAAACCATCATGAACATTGCATCCCAACATAATGAGAACTATAATTGTTTCCAATGTGATGAATGATGTAATTTATCATAACCCTTTGTGAACCTCCTACATAGTATTTGAATGCTTGCATTCTCCAATGTATTTGTCACGTTGTGAAATTAAACAAAGGCTATATTATATTGTCACAGTTTGCAAGGGTTTCATGTCACATCTTCGTATGTTTTGCGACACAATACATACTATAGAGAAAAACATTGGTTATGTCACATTGTGACATTGATCATCTTCATTCTAATAATAATGAACATATGCTGACTTGGTACATCAATAACATGGTATGGAACATTATGGATAGGTTACATTATGAATTTGTGATGATATTTGTTATTAGGTTAGTTTATAACATGTGAATAATAAATATTGGATATAATTAACTTCATGATATATTTTTCATATATACTATACATAAAAACATTGTATTAATAATATTTTAAGTATATTATGTTTTATATTAATTAAGTAATATGGTAATAAATATATTAAATATTATTTATTATATATGGGCTGATGCACAATCATGGACTCCTTTAAGGACACTTTAGATGCCACATAATACTGAAATAAACGGAAAACTCTGATTTTAGGTGACAATTA
>LPNX010478225.1:158363-195319 GCA_001517045.1 Pseudotsuga menziesii | reverse complement strand
TAAGAGATGATTGTAGGATAGTAGACATGTGTTCAGTTTCAAAACTAGCCCAGCTAGACCATGGTTAGATATCTCATGTCTATGATCCATCCCACCCTTTAGCCCCCTAAGATAACAGATATTCAGGGGTGGGCAAATTTTTTTTTCTTTTCATTTGCTTTGTACATAAATAAATTGATGTCGTTTTTCTTTTTGATACTATTTTCTTTTATTGCTTTGCTAGCATTTCTTTTGGTTTTTGAATAAAGAGGCAAACATTAGTTGCAATGGAAACATCAGGGTTCTTGATTAACTGAAATCTTGAGCACAAGATTGTGTTTTGGAACATAGAATGTCTTCTAGTAGCAATGTTCCTAACCAGCCATGCATTCATTGAAGTCTTATTTAACCCCTGTAAATAAATCAGAAGTAAAGAGGTCTGGAATACTATTTCGAGGCTCCATCCATTTCACATCTTAAATATCCAAGGGGGTGACAGTGAGACCCACGGAAAGGAAGCAGGGTAAATGGTATATCATATATAAATGATCCCATGCCATAATTTTAGAAAATCTAAAAGCTATCAAGAGTAAAAAAACTCCTCAAAAGAAACAAGACATATCAAAGAAAAATATCAAAAGCATAAGTACTAAATTGCCAAAAGATCCTCTCCGTCCGTGGGCTGAAACATGAAATACACCGCTCACACAAAAGGACACTGTGGGATAGAGGATCCTGAATTAAAATTTAGTAAGAAAGGCGAATGGAGGAATCACAAGAACTAAAGTTCTAATGGCACAAAAGTGCAGTTGGCATGGGAATGAAGAACAAAAGGATAATGCTGTTTACTATCTGTTACAATCCTGTGGTGTCTTAGCCTGAAACTACCTAAGGATAGGTAAAATGAACCTCATTTATTAGGCCTCAAAAGAGTTATTCGGACTTGCAATATTTATGATGTTACCATTTCCCAAAGAATAGACTACTTCTCAATGGTTTAAATGCTTAAGTTGGCCAGCCCAGGGATACAAACATCTAGAAGATTTCAACTTTTATTCAGATGGTCTTGCACTGGGAAGGAGTTAATTCCAAAATTTGGGGTTCACCAGATAGTCGCCAATTGTTGCAGCTACAACAATTTCCCAAAATTCCAAAACAAATTTAGGACCCTCCTTTGCTTGGTTTAGTTCTTTGTCTTTGAGTTATTTCATTGATGTCCCAAAGAGAATTTCTAATGCTTGGATTGAGCTACCAATTGTTTTGATTCCTACTCTGATGCTTGAAGTAATCCATTGTTTGATCAGTCTTTATCGGTCCCTTGGGATGCATGTTCAGCATGTCTAAAACAGAAAATGTTTGGTTAAAGCCTCTGCCGTTGCGGCTGAATAGCCAGTCCTAATGTTGGTTTCGCTCCCAATACATTGGTTTTAATCGGTGGTTTTTTTTGGTTTAGATCGGAAAGACTTGTCATTTCTTTCTCCGCCGTTGCGGATGGATGTTTAGTTTTAACTTCGACTTTTCTCCCGATTCGGTTGGTGAAATCGGTTGGGTTTTGGTTTTGCATCGTAACCATTGTCACTTCTTCTTCCGCCGTTGCGGATAGATTTTCGGTTTGACTTCGATTATTTTTTTCTGATTTCTTTGTTTTCACATAGGATGCTTTTTGGTTTTGCATCAAAATATTTTCTGATCATTTCTTCCATCGTTGCGGCTGCAAAAGTTGTTTTGTTTAAACACGCCGTCGCGGAGGGCCGCACCCTTTATTTGTCCGTCGTTGCGGCTGCCAAAGGCCTAACTTTTCTGAACCTTTAGTCTTGCCGCTTCCGATTTAAGCCTTGCATTAGGGAATGGTTTATCCTTTCCTCTTCCGCCGTTGCGGCTCCCAAAGAGGTTTAACACCCGATGTATAAAGCGATACGCCAGCTAACACGCCAGCCTTTAGTCGCTTGCCTGAAGTCTTTTCTTTTCCGCCGTTGCGGCTAAACTTTCTGAGCCTTTAAGTGTTGTTGCTTATGGCTTAAGTCTCATTGTGGATGGTGGGAGGCTTTACGTTTCTGCCGTTGCGGGTGAGGGAAGTACCAATATTGCTGATATTTCAATAGTTTTCTTCAGATTCAGGATTTACTCCTGGTTATCCCCACCGTTGGGGAGCAAAATAAGCTTTCAGCCTCCAATTCAGAAGCTTTACAACATCTGATATTCTAAGTTTTCCCGCCATGCATGCCTCTACGGCTGGATCTACGCTTTGGTCGTCCGCCATTGCAGAAGGATGATTGCTTTCAGCCTCTGATTAGAAAACTCTATGACACTCGATGTTTTTCGCGCCCGTGGTGGTTGACTATATATACGGGTCAAAGGGGTATTTTTTTTATTGTTATTTTCGACTGTTGAGCACTGTCGTTGTCGTACATGTCGTTATCACGAGCTATGAAGGATCTCGTTGCTAGTACCCACGTCCAGGTGGCTTGACTGTGGACGTTTGACCGCTCATCTTCCCGTTGATTACGTTGCGTTTGCTAGGTAGGCTTGTTTGCCTTTTCCCGTTTCCATTTGATTGATTGTTTACTGCGGTTAGGGTGTTGGGTGCAGCCGTTTCCTTTGGCCTGTTAAGTATGCACCTTTTTAGTTGGGGGGTTTCATCTTAACTATCTTGGGAGGGGGCGTTTTGACTCATTGAGTGAAATTTATCCGCGGCCTTTGTTGCGATCCTGCACATAGCGGATGGGGTTTGGTGCGGATGGCCGTTACGCCGTCTGCACCAAACTACCTTGTGTGGTGATATGTTAGTTGGGGAAGGGTTGTTGTGGTCTGCCGGTGATTTGTAGGGTATTTCCCTCATTTTGTATGTTCCTACCCCTTAGAAACCAGTGGTTTTCTGCCGCGCCGTTTCACACGCAATCGTTTTTTATACCGGGCCGGAGGGAAATGGATATGTCGCGGCTGTTAGCCTGTTAGTCATAAAATTGTGTGGTTTGGTTTTGTTAGAACGTCGTTGGAATTTTGTGGCCTTCCACTGTCTTTCCCGCAGAAGGAAGTGACCATGGTGTGCACAGAGAGCCGAGATTTGTTGCGCATTAATGTAGATTTATTGCCATCTTCAATTGATTGATAGAATTGTTTAATATCCTACAGAAATGATAGATTGCACATAGACTAATTCACTGAACAATGTGCATCATGTTTCAATAGCTCTGTTAGTAAGGTCATAAACATATGTTAACTTCGTTAACTAATTGCTATCATGATACACATAAAAGAAGTAAAACGCTGCACATTGTCATATAAGTGTCTGCAACTGGAAATGCTTAATGTTACAATGTTATATATGGCAGGAAGAATTCGAGCTCACAATGTCAAAGAGACAAAAGAAGAAGGCCCCTATGGTCGAAGAAGAGCCAGAAGTAGAAGTGGTCACCAAGACAGAATACGTATATGAAGACACTAAATGCATTTCTGGCGTGGAACCTGAATACCAGTGGGGTGAAATCTATAGACTGATTACCCGAAGAGAAGTTCCCGACATGGGCTTAGAAGAAGAGTCCATATATGCAAACATTGAAAGATATTCCCTTACGAAGGTCGCCACCAGGCCAGACCTATTCCCATGCTCTGAGGTAATTGGCTGGATTCTGCCCCGGGCAGATGTAACCACAATGATTCTGGAAGATGTTAACAAACAGGGCTATGCTGCATACAGCCCCGAATATGTTGCCCTGGCCTACCACTTGCTAGAGGTCCAAGTGTTCTTATCTGATGACTGGTTAAACAACATCAGGATGGACTTGGTAGAAACCATGAAAAGGATGATGTTGACTGGAAAACATTTCAGGACCAGAGTAATAGGAGAATATGATACTGCAGGTTTAAGAGCTCCATACAGATTCATAGACTTGATGCTCAACAGAATCTTTGGAAGAGCTCATGGTAGGTTTTTCACACTAAAGTGGGACCCTCCTCATGAAGGATTGGTCATTATTGTAAATTGTAACCTTTTTGTAAAACATTTAACAAAAGAAGAACGTTGGTAAATGAGGGGTTGGGAAGCCCAAAGGTCACTTTGGGCAGCCCAATAGTCTCACCCTTTTGTATAAAGGTAAAATACTTAGAGGGGAAAAGGGGACTTTTTCCCAGTTGGACTAGAAAGCGATATTGTAAGAAGAACTATTTCTCTTTGCAATAAAGAAATATGGTTTGCGTGTTGGAGGAAGATCGGTGGAATGTCCAAATGTTATGCTATGGATGGCTGAAAGATGAACTATTTTTTTTTCCAGTTTTGTCCATTAACCGTGAGATCGTTCTAACCCTGTGAACCTATGTTCTTGTTTAAATGATTTCTGGTTTATTGTGTGGAATGACCACCATGAGTAATGTATGCGGTTCATAAAACAATTGGCTATCTGGTTGTTGAAAGATCTTTAATCGTTCATGCATTGTGGAAAGAAATATCAGCTAACTGTAGTTTCTCTTTATATTGCATGTACAATACACATTACTCACAACTAATTTACAGTTTGTTCCTTGGGGATAGATAGGTAGATAGATAGATAGTTAGTTCATTTCATTGCTGCATATGTGATTTAGATGCAGGTGAGTCTAAGACGAGAGGTAAGAACCTGCGCATCATGTTGTGACTGCTCTCGGCATCCGAATCATCCTGCATTGCTAGTTAGGCATATGCATCTCATACATTAAGTCAACAAATACAAAAACTTGGTGGACCGGGCCGTAACCAGTGAAACCTTTGTTTTGTTACTTGACCTATGGTAGCCGGACCGCAAATTGGATAGATTCCCTATACCAAATAGTCAACGGGCTAGTTGGGAACGTTGACTGGGGAGAATCCCTTACTATTGTCGCCTGAGAATATCCAGGCCTCAACAACACCTCACCAAGTTTTAATCAAGGATTTTAAAAATCCTCAAAATGTCCTTGCTACTAGAACTATTGATGATATTACTAGGTTGTACAAATTTAACAACTTTGGGTGATCACATTTTCCTTCAGTTTTTGTTCCTCATAGCGATAACTTGAGAAAACTTTGGCATGAGCGATTTGATCACTTAAATTACCGCTCATTGCAACAACTATGTAAAGACAATATGGTGACTGGTCTTTCGATGGTATCTTGCAAGAATGGTGTTTGTTCCAGTTGTGTACTTGACAAACATCATCGGGACAGTTTTGACAAGTGTGCCTCTTAGCATGCCTCGATTCCCTTGGAGCTTGTGCATAGTGACTTGTGTGGTCCTCTTCCATCTGCTTCCTTTTCTGGCTTGAAATATTTCTTAACTTTCATTGATGACTACTCCAGACGCATTTGGGTTTACTTCCTAAAAATTAAGAGTGAAGTATTTAATATGTTCTTGGCCTACAATGCCATTGTTGAAAAACAATCTGGTCATCAAATTATTAAGTTAAGATCTGACAATGGAGGATAATATGTTAACAAAAATTTCACTACTTTTTGCACTGAACAAGGAATCCAACAACAACACACTGTTCCCTATACACCAAAACAAAATGGTGTAGCTGAATGGAAGAATCACACTTTAAAAGAAATGACTAATTGTATGATCCAATCTAAGGGACTGAGTCTTCAATATTGGGTTGAGGCCATAAATTGTGAAAATTACATAGTTAATCACACAACCACTAAAGTTTTACATGGTATAACACTGGAAGAAGCATGGAGTAAAATTAAACCAGATGTAGGTCACTTTCGTGTGTTTGGTTGTGAAGCATGGGCTCACATTCTGGATGAAAAATGGAAAGCATTGCAGCCTAAAAGTGAAAAGTGCATATTTTTTGGATATTCAGAAGATGTAAAAGGTTATAGACTTCTTCAGCCACATTCTTATGATATAATCATTAGAAGAGATGTTAAATTTGATGAAATTCTCTTAGACTGAGCCTAAATTGGAAGGTGTGTGATATTTGTCCTGCGATCATGATTCGACGATTGTGCCTTCTTCTTCTTCTTCCAACTTCCTTGATAGGTTTCCAACTCTAGTTTCTGATGATGACAAGTGAGGATGAAAATCCACCTTCGCCTGCTCATGTTCCTCCAATAGCACCAGCACCAATGCTTCCTCGATGGGTCCGTTCAACATGTGAAGCAACTGGTGATCTTGCTAGTGATCCTAGAGATCAACATCAAACACGTTCTTAGTTTCAGCAAGCCTGTTCTCTTTTGGCTCAAGTTTCCGAGAATCATGATCCAAGAAATTTTGCAGAAGCTTCAGGAAATCCAGATTGGGATACAGCTATGGATGAAGAATATCATTCCTTAATGGCGAATGATACTTGGGATCTTGTTCCTCTTCCAAAAGGAAGAAAACTTGTCAGATGTAAATGGGTCTACAGAACTAAGTATGCATCAGATGGAATTGTTGAAAGACTTAAGGCAAGGTTAGTTGCCAAAGGTTTTTCCCAAGTTGAAGGGATTGACTACAATGAAACCTTTTCTCCTATCACAAAAATGAATTCCATCCACCTTGTTCTTTCCCTTGCAGCCTTACATAACTGGGAAGTCCATCAAATGGATGTCAAGTCTACCTTTTTACATGGTGATTTACAAGAGGAAATTTACATGGAACAACCTCCTGGATATGTTCGGGATAACTCTAGCCTTGTCTGTCTCCTTAAGAAATCCTTATATGGCCTTAAGCAAACTCCTAGATCTTGGTATGCCAAAATGGATAACTTTCTCCTTGACACTAGTTTTTCTAGATGCCATTTAGACCCCAATGTCTATACCAAGAAAGTAGGAAACCATCTCATCATTCTTGTTATTTATGTTGATGATCTTATCCTTACTAGTAGTGACCCTAACCTTATAACCCATGTGAAATCCAGTCTTAAGCAAAATTTTGAAATGTCAGACTTCGGACATTTGCATTATTTTCTTGGTCTCCAAGTATTGCAAACCAATTAAGGAATCTTTCTTTCCCAATCTAAGTATGCTTGTGACCTTCTTCATCGCTTCCACATGGAAGATTGTAAACTAGCCCCTTCTCCCTTCCAGTCTGGAGTCAAAATTTCTGCCACTTGTACTTCCCCTAAAGTAGATGCCACCTTGTATTGTCAGCTTGTTGGTTGTATTTATACTTGACTCATTCCCATCCTAACCTTTCCTTTGTCGTTGGTCGTGTTTCCCGTTATATGCAAACTTGTCATGAAAATCATTGGAAAGCAGGAAAAAGAATACTTCAATATATTCGAGGTACAATTCAATTTGGGATTCATTACAGTATAGGGGGGAACCTTTGTTGGTTGGTTTCACTGATTTAGATTGGGTCGGCGATCCTGATGATCGAAATTCTACTACAGGTTATGTTTTTAATATGGGATCTGGACCTGTCACTTGGGATTGTAAGAAACAACAAGCTCTTGCTCTTTCTTCAGCAGAAGCAAAATATCGAGCCTCAATTAATGCCAGTCAGGAAGCTTTATTGCTTCGATGAATCCTTTCAGAGTTTGGATTTGAGCAGCAACAACCTACTCCACTTTGGTGTGACAATCAAAGTGCCATCAAGCTTGCCAAAGATCTAGTTATACATCAAACACATTGAGCTACACATGCACTTCATCATAAATCTTGTTCATGATCATGTTATTGAAGTGCTCTATTGCCTTATAGATGATCAAGTTGCAGACATCTTCACCAAGTCTCTTACAGAAGTGAAGTTTTCTAAACTTTGGTCTATGTTAGGAGTTCAGAAATGTGTCCTTAAGGATGGATAGGCTCTAATGCCTCCTTCCTTCTCCTAATAGTGTCAATTTTGTAAATCCTTCAATCCCATCCCAAGTTGTTCTTAAGGGGGGATGTTAGGATATTTAGACACTTAGGAGTTAGTTAAGATCAACTTGTGTAATATATCCATTAGGTAAACGTGTATTTCTTTAGTATGCATTTGTAAATATTCTAATATGAAGGTCATGATATGTTCTAAACATAGAGTGATCTGATGGTTAAACTTCTCTTAGAACATACCTCCCATTGATCCATGTATTAACACTCGATTGGTCCATGATCTCTATTTAAATAGCATGGAGGGTCCTTGGCTAGTTGATCGATTATGAGAAGCTCATGTAACTTTCTTTCTTTTGCATAGTAAATTGATCCAAGTAGCTATTTGTCTAGGGCCATGGACTGTTTCCCTCTCAAGGTTTTTAACCATGTGACAAACATCGGTGTGCTGATCTGTGATCTATTTGTGTGAAGTAGTTGCTGAAGGTGTTCGGTCTTTTGGGAGTACCCTATGTACACGAATAATTTTTGGGCTATTCATATCCATGAAATATGGATCTTAAAATTTTTTAGTTTTGAAACTTTTTGTATATAAGATGTCATAGTGAACAATGTAAATGTATTAGGAAAGTTGGGGATCAGACTGATACTGTCATTTGCAGGCATGAATTTCAATTTCTATGCTTATAAGGATGCTTTGAAGTGATTTTATTCTACATGAGCCTACTTTTTTTTTATATATGAAATGATAAATGTAATGTTTTGTTCATAATTTATTTCCTTGGAATAGATGTTTCCTATACTTGGATTCTTATGAAAAACTTGTATCTTTATCAATGATATGAATAAAACATGTTCACTCCTTATATAAGTTCATTCTCGTATCTTTCTACCTTGTTCATGTTTAAACATCCACTGTTGATAATATGATATGTTAGCCTAATCTTTGTTTCTTTTACATTTTTATTAAATCATAAAACTAGCCATCCTTTAAGTTAAGATTCTCTAGACTTTGGACCTTAGCAGTCTAGGTGCAGACTCTAGTAATAACAATTACCATACAATATTAAAAACAAATTCACCATACACATAATTAATTAATTTTATCTCCATAACTTCAATGACATTCCCATCTACCTACTTCATTCTATATAATTCACAACTAACTTTCCCATCTCATTATTCCTCTACAAGGCTATCCTGGAGCGTCAACTATATTGACCTAAATCCACATAGAACTCATAAGCATAATTATCGACTACATTGACCAGGATTTCACACCAAGAAAACACTACTCATCATCACACACCTTGGGGAGAATGTCATAGCATATCCCTCCCGTGATTCCAGGTTTCAGAGGATAAACAATGGGTAATTACGCCACCCCTCCTATGGAACAAGGGTCAATTCCTACATCGACATAGAACTATTTTTCTACTTTTATTCTCAGGATTTGAAATCGAATAACCATTTTAGGTAGTTGAGTTTCCTGAAACCCTGCACCTTTCCATACACCATGATAATGAATCAATAATCATACAAAGCAAGAATACTCGCATACCATTTCTCTTTTGAAGTTCATGTCTCCAATGTACTTTCATTTTGTAGCATTAATCCAAAATCTTTGTATTCTATGACTTAAAAGTGAATTGCATGAAAAGAATGTGAACAAATCTCGTAAGCACCACATTAGAAGAACCACATACATGGAATATAAGGAACACACATAAAAAAGGACACCATGTGTTAATCATGATTTCATGCAAGAATGACTACATCTTCGGACCCGCTTCTCAAATGGAGAGGTCAATCTATAATCTCAAGAAATTCTTGGCAAATACATGGAAATAATACATCAAAACCTCAATGGTTGGATATTGAGATAATTTTTTGCTTGGATCCACAACCTGAATGCACTAGTGACTTAATATCAAAAAGACGGTGGAAAAAAATACAAATATTCCCACCTTCACATTACATGAGCCACAACAATCTGTTCCTCTCTCTATGCAAAACACATGCTATTTAGAGGATAAAGTCTCCACAATTATCCTCTAAATTTCTCCTCCCCCTCACAAGTAGAATATATAGCTTTATATAGTTTTGGAGCACCCATAGTGGGATATTTCACATGGACCACTTAGCCCCTTTCGTTGGGCTCCATTTAGTATTTGGTTACAACCAAATGGTTTGTTGTTACAACTGTTAAATATAACAACCTTGGGATTACAACCACTTTGGTGCTTTACATGAGACAATATACAAATATAGAGTGCATGGTTGGTGTATTCCCATATGGATAAAAATGACCCACATAATATAGTATATTTGTTTTGTGGGATCCTTTATAGTTATAATAACTGTTGAGAGTACAGCTTCGAAAGTTATTCTCCATGACCTTATGTTGTATTAAGGTATGAGACTTATGTTGTAATCAAGTATGGAATCTATGTTGTAATTAGATTCATATCCTCTTCATGACCTTATTTGTTAAGGTATGAGACTAGTGTTCTATCAAGTCCAGAACTTATGTTATATTAAGTTCACATGACATTGTCATATTCGGGAGACATGCTTGTAATAGGATCATATGGTCATAGATCATGACCTTATTTTAAGGTTTGAGTCTTGTGAGTAATATGAATACAATAGACTTGTGACTAATATCAATTCCTACAAATATCCTCATGTTCTGAGGTGGTGTACTTTACTATGTAAAGTGCATATACTATGTGATGTATGGATATCCATGGTAAATAGGTGCTATAGATATCCTTTATGGATTAGCTACCCATAGAGTGATTTACTTTAGCATGTGACTATATGACCTGGGGTAATACATATGATCATATGTTTGAAACAATTCTTATAAGTATGATATGATATACAATTTATGAAAAAACATATGGACCATGCATAGATAATTAATATAAGCACAAAAATGGAGATATAATTCGAATTTCCCTTGTATTCCACCAAGCGAACTCAAAATGATAAGACATCAGTTGAGAATTAGTTATGGTAAACAAGTTTAGTTAATTAAAGAATCAAATCCTTAATTTATGCAAGTGTTTGTTGAAGATGACACTGATGGAGAAGTTTCTATTTAGTTACATTCAGTTTTGTTAAGTTTCATTCAGTTATGTTCAATTGTATGCAGTTCCATTCAGTTGCATGCATTTCCATTCAGTTCAGTTCATTCAGTTAAAAATCCAGTTAGAGACAATTAAACTCAGTGAATTAATGGAGGGCGCATATCTTTTTGTGGGAGATAATTATTGAGTGCCAACTTGACACCAAGTCAATGAGGGTGCATGGTTGAAGATAAAATAGCATTCTTAGTGTTAACTACTTACTGAAGCATGGAATATTCACTACCTTCCTTGTATGACCTAATTTGACTTGTTACTAAAGTGCTATGCACTTGGAAATATCATCACGATGTTCCATTTGATCTCCACTCTTTGATGCTCTCGGTGAAAGCAACCTGTTATTCTGTTGTAATCATTCTCTTCCACTTATAAATCATACTCTAATATTTTTTTCTCGAGTTTTTATCCTCTGAATCAGTGGAGGGTTTTTGTAGGGTATATCCTGTGTTATATGGTTTGATTTATGTCTTTGGATTATTGATGAGATTTATATGCACTGTGATTGTGGATTAAAGTTTAAATTTCAATTTATTCATATTTTTCTCAATCACTAACATGGTATTAGAGAAAGGGCATGCAAGAGCTTAGTTTGTGCAAGCAAATAAATCCTACGTGATCTTGAGAAGTATTGAGAAAAGAGCTTGGATCCATGGCATCGATATCTGTCCAACTGGAAGACCGACTTGAAGGTGGTTCGAACTTGAACACATGAAAGGAAAGGGTGTTAAGCATTCTTGAGGAGCATAATATATATGTCTATGTGACCTTAGTGAGTGAGGAGCCTCTATCCAATGCAAGGCGAATTCAAGAGCAAGTCAATATGCACCATTTTCCCCACTTTTCAGGAGACAAATTTCATGGATATGTTTTGATCAATCCTAGAGGAATAAGACAAAATGGTTGAAAACCTACTTCCCCGATGGGATGATTTAGCTTACTCGCAAGAATATTTCAAAAATTCGCAATTGTTTGAGAGATATGATCGGGTATTTGAAGATGAAATTATGAGAATTCATGTTTTTTTCGTTTTCCCAAAGTGGACGAATTGATGGAAAAACCCCCAATATTTATGGTTTGGATATTATCATTATTCAATAGATATTGTGAGTAATGAGATTCTAATAGAGTTTAGAACTCATACGAAGAAGAGAATGATAGTTGAAAGAAGTTTTCATTAAAGAAGACCACTCACTATAGGTTGAATGGTATCCAGTTTCTCCATGTTGAGATTCACTACCTCCTGCATGTATTCAAATTTGAAAAGACACGAAGATCGAGGGACTCCATTAATCTTCGCAAGGAAGCAAAGATCAAGAGGGAGCATGCAAAAAAAAAAAAGATAAGTACTTGAATTTTTTATTATATTCTATTTATATCTATATGATTTTGAAGGTTTTCATTACAGTCATATAGATATTCATATTCCTGAGATTAGGAATTGTGATCATATATGTTGATTGTCTTTCATTTATTGACAAATAACAAATTCATAAAATATGAACATAGAAGCTGCATGATGTTACAAAAGATGTGAACATAGAGTTGCATGATTGTTTCATAAGATATGAACATAGAATATGCATGACTATTTGATGAGATATGAATGTTATGACTGTTCATAAAGATAGATTTGCATCATTGATTCATGCGATATAAATGGTATGATTGTTCATAAAAGATAGAGTTGCATCATTGGTTAATGAGATATGAATGTTATGATTGTTCATAAAGATATGAATATAGAGTTGGATGTTTATTCATGAATCTCAACATTAATGATTATTTTATTATCATATGCTTTTATAAAATCAGATTTTCTTTTATTACAATTTGTATTCCTCGACTTGGAATTGTGTTTAGCATATACATTGTTTTTTTTTGTATTTATTTGCATGTTATCAATCTCATGTGTCCATATTTTGTGAGATCATATAGGAATGATATAAAAATTATCTATACTACACTATATAAGGCTGAAAACATCCTTCATAAGACATGATATTTAGGGTTGCATAGTTTCTTTATAAACTGTGAACACAGGACTACATGATTGGCTAGATAGATGGATTCATGCTTACCTCATGAGATATGAACATGGGGCTGTATATTTATTTTATAAAATGAATTCTTTGGACTTATATAGAGATGCATATCAGTATACAAGATTATAATGGGTTATGTTAAACTGGATGGTCAATAACTGTACATAACTATGTAAATCATTATCAGTATATTGAGAGCATTTCATGTTAATAAAATTCATGCATATGAAATAGTTCTAACCATTAGAATAATTTTTCTTGTAGGTAAAATTAAAATGAGCTTACCTAAAAGTAAAGAAGGAAATGAATGTAGATACATTCATGTGGGTGAGCCTCAAAGATAACAATTCGTGAGGTTCCTATGTCTTTTGGGAAGAAGATAGAATAGATGGCTTAATTCTATTCTAATAGACATGAAGACTCCTGAAGATATTCTATATTATTTAGATTCATGTGTTAAAAAGAGATCCATATATATATGATCATAAGTCTCTATGATGGAGGACCTAGACTATGATTCTCGCATTTACATGGTGAGAGGGAGTTGCTAGTCTCATTAGCTCTTGAAGAATTGGTGTAATTGGTTGATGTGCCTCCTATAAAAAGGAGATATGCATCATTCTCATATTCAGAAGGAAGACGAGAACTATATTCAAGAATCTTGTTATGATTCTTATGATTATTGGCATGGTAGTCACTAGTCAAATATTTTCTTCAGTTAAGGAAAATGTGTAGTAAAAGAACTTGAAGAGTTTCAGGATGATGGACTACAAATACATGGCCACACATATGAAGGTAAATATGCAATATTATAATTCTTATTTCATATTTGGAATACCTAATGTCAGTTGAGATGTATTTGGTTAGTCACAGGTCCCAAGACTTTTTATGTGCTTTGAATTTTGTACATAGACATGTACAAAGCATGTATTGTGGTACCTACTTGGTACAAGTGTATGTGGACTCAAATATGTCTTGGTCAGTGAAATAGAGTTTCAAGTATATATGAAATATGACTAGGTATAGTGATCGAGGAAGATCGCATGTGTTGCTCTAGATAGAGCATGTTGAAAATCAGTAAATATTTTTGAGGTTTCTAGTCAGTTATATTCAATACATGGTACATATCCAAATATGAGTAGCATTTCCATCATTCTTACTAAATATTCTATCTGGGAAAAGCTTGATATATTACTAAAAAACCCTCCGGTTGAAGAGTGAGTATTGATGTGTATTCATAGGAAGCAACAGATAACAATCCCCACAAGTTAGTCATAGTACATGACTTAGGAAGCCAAGGGATTTAATACCTTGTGAAGAGAATCCACATGAGTAGAGACATGGTCAAAAGTATCAGAGAATATTTATAGTCTGGACGGTTAGAGAATAGTTAAAACCTCTCAGAGAAGAAGTTGGGGTGCTACAAATATAAAGAGAATGATCACTCAAAAAATGATCATGACTTCAAGAACATCACAGAGAAGGACGATCTCATAGAGAAATTCTCTAGATAGTAGAAGATTCAACAAGTCAACAAATGTTTAAGAATGAAAGAAAAGATAAAACTTTCTTTCTGCATGTTATTACATATTTGTTGTATAATATTGTATGCAATGTATTTAAAATCCATGGTCTCTAGTTTAGAGAAACTTTATTATGGATGTCAACAAATGTTTAAGAGTGAAAGAAAAGATAAAACTTTATTTCTACATGTTATTACATATTTGTTGTATAATATTGTATGCAATGTATTTAAAATCCATGGTCTCAAGTTTAGAGAAACTTTATTCTAGATTGGATCCATATGATGCTACTTTGTGTAAGTAGTTGGATGTTCTTTGAGCAGACCTATTGTATTTTATGCTTACTACTAAGCATATGTTTGAGTGCCTTTGAGGTACATTATAATATGATATTTATTGTATTTGATAGATTATTATTTGATTGTGCAATCCAGCTATTGTTTTAGCTTGAGATAAGGAATGTAATTTGAGGCTAGTACTACAAAATCTAAATGTATTGCAGCTAGTACTATAGAAGCAAGATGTATGTCTGAGAGTACAAAAGAAGTAAAATGTGGCTAGTGGATAGTACTACATACTAAGGAGTAGTGTATCTTGGGAAGCTACCTACTAGGGTGAAATACGTGAACCTAAAGTCATTAGGTGTTAATAGTCACACTTTCTCAAAAACCCTATATGTGTGTTATGATAAAAAGAAATTGAGATGGAGTTTTACTTCATTGAAGTCATGGTCATGTAAAATTAGTTCCAATGCACAAGTACTGATGATAAGATTGCAAATTTGTGACAAGCTTCTATCTGTGAAGTTTAGACACTACAGAGATAAGCTTGGTATGGCTAAGAATGTTTCCCTTGCTGAGAGGGAGTGTTGAGAGTGACAACTTCAGGAGTTATTCTCCATGACCTTATGTTTTATTAAGGTATGATAATTGTGTTGTAATCAAGTATAGAATATATGTTGTAATTAGATTCATATCTTCTCCATGACCTTATGTGTTAAGGTCCGAGACTTGTGTTGTATCAAGTCTGGAACTTATATTGTATTTAGTTCACATGACATTGTCATATTTGGGAGAGATGTTTGTACTAGGATCTTATGGTTAGTATCATGACCTTATGTTAAGTTTCAAGTATTGTGAGTAATATCAAGAAAATAGACTTGTGAGTAACATCAAGTACTACAAATATCCTCATATGATTGAGGTGGTAAAGCTTATGAGTAATATCAATTTCTACAAGTATCCTCATGTTTTGAGGTTATGTACTTTACTATGTAAAGTGGATATACTATGTGATGTATGGCTAGCCATGGTCAATTGGTGCTATAAGTCTCCTTTAGGGATTAGCTACCCATAGAGTGATTTACTTTAGCATGTGAATATATGACCCAGGGTAATACATATGATCATAGGTTCGAAACAATTCTTATGAGTATAATATGATATAGAATTTATGAAAACACATATGTAACATGCAGAGATAATTAATATAAGCATAGAGATGGAGAGAGAATTTTAATTGGTCATGTATGCCACCAAGTGAACATGAATTGATAAGACATCAGTCGAGAATTAGTTATGGTAAAAAAGTTTAGTTAATTAAATAATTAACTGCTTAATTTATGCACGTGGTTGTTGAAGATGACACTGGTGGAGATGCACTAGTTCTATTTAGTGAAATTTAGTTCTGTTCAATTACATTCAGTTATGTTTAGCTGCATTCAGTTCAGTTCAATTCATTTAGTTAACAACTCAGTTAGAGATAGTTAAACTCGGTGAATTAATGGAGGGCACATATCTTTTTTGTGGGAGATCATTATGGAGTGCCAACTTGACACCAACTTAGTGATGGTGCATGGTTGAATATAAAAATGTGTTCCTAGTGTTAACTACTTACTGAATCATGCATTTCATTAGCCACCAAAAGGGCGGGTTTTCGGCAATTAAACGGGTTTTTTGGCAAGGCCGTTATTCGCCGAAAGCAGGATTTCACCGCGACGACAGTATGATGGTTTTGGTGGCTTAGAAAAAAGAGATATCGCTTCATTAACCACTGAAATCCTTCTTTTCAGAAGCTACCAGACAAACTCCTGGAGGCTATTAACCACCAAAAAGGAAAAGTGAGGAAACAGTTAGAAAACAGTCAAATAGAACCTCGTCAGCAAGATGAACCATCAGTGGAGGGTGTGACAAACCGTCGAAAAGACTCGAGCCTGCATAACCGCACATGTAAATGAGTTAAAGAGGTTGTTATAAAACTGGAAAATGACTGATAGGATTGGAAATCCTCAGTATCCTTCCACCTATCCAAAAGAACAACAAAAATCCTACCGAATACCTAGGCTGATGTGTGATATGATTGCTTCAGAAAGGAGATCGAGAGGATCAGTTGTTGCCATCACCTTATGATCTCAACATCCATCATGATAGAACAAACCCTCATAATCAGTGCCAAAGGACTCCAGCACATTTCACTCTCGAACTTGTCATTCCTCTCCACTAGGAAAACCATCTCTGAAGGAGCAGCCTGCTAACACACTGTATACAGAACAGAGAATTATTTTGTAGGTACCTAGGAGAGGCACTCATCAAGATGAAGAAGGGAGGACCTACTCTCAGGCGGGATCAGGGTGATATCAGCTATTTGGAAGCACATCCAAAGGTTTGTAAACTCTTCCAAGAGGTTGGCTGCTACAATTTTTGTGAAAAGATACAAGGCTCCCATCAGCAGGTAGCTGAGGCATTTGCCCTCTAATTTGATGGTTCAAAGGTAGTTATAGGAAAGGAGGAATTTCACATAGATGAAACCCTAATCATTGAAGTAACTGAACTCCTTTGCACAGGATAAAAATGGTTCAAGACCACCATACCAAAATATGTAGAATTCAGGTCTTACCTAAATCCTGAACATAGAGGAATGGTGTGGAAGAAGAGTGTGCCATCATCTTGGTTGGAAGAGAGGTGGAAACAACTGCTGAAGGCCATTATGGCCTACCTAACATGTGAAGGAAGATATAACAAAGCCATGATCTACCATTTCAAGTTAATGAATCACTTCACAGGTAAAATCCCACTCAAGTTTCCCTTTTACTTACATAGAAGTCTAGGAAATATGGCACACCATGTGAAATCCCAACCAATCAAGATTGCTGGTAGAATTTCCCACCATGGCCTTATCCAATTGTTGATCCAAGAGTTTCTAAAAATAAGGAATGTGGCATGGCCCTATTTTCTGTTTTGGAATGGTTTTGAGACATGACTTCAAACATAAGAGAAAGGGAAGTCTCCTGCCAAGAAGTCTAGCAAACCAAGGAGTGGGAGAAGAAAGAGGAGGGCTATATGCCCAACATCAGTAGCAGAAAATCCACCCTCCTCTTCCAAAACCAAGAAGGTAAAAAGGAACTTAGACTTCAGTGAGAAGGACCAAGAGGTTGAAACACACAACGAAAAATATTCTAAATCTACCCTACTTAGATTCTGAAGAGGAGTAAGAGGAAGGTGTAGACCTAGCTCTGCAAATTGTACCAGTGGCTGAAGCACTACCCTCCCCCACACCAAAGGAGCAAGAGGAACCAACAGAGAGAGATTCCTCCAACAAGCCTAAAACTCAAAAGATAAATCAATTACTAAGACAAAATTATGAGATGGAAATATTGGAAAGGGAAATAAAGAAGAATAATGCTACATTGACCAGCAAAAACAAGCTGCTACATAAGTCTTACCTAGAGCAGAGAGAAAGATATGTTTTCTTAAAGAGGCTGAATACAAGGTACCTAAAGGACAATACTAGATTGTACAGGATAATTAGGATCCAAATACTACAACTGAAGGAAGCTGAGGAAAACCCTAGCAGCCACCCCACCTTGGAAACCCTAGCTGAGGTTGCAATTAGCCTTCAGCCTCCTGAAACTAGCCAGGGTATTGTTAACCCTCCTAGCACGGAGCTTGTCGAAGAAGAAAGCTGAGCAAATAGGCTTATAGGGACATTTTTGAGGAAAACCTCATATTTTTTGCAAAACAGGGCTTCCGGTGGCTTATGCAGACATCGGGGTAGTCCATTAGCCACTGAAAGCACCACTTTATGTAGCTAATGGTTTTGATAAACTGGCCTCTTAGCCACCGAAAGCAGACAAAGGCTTAAAATCAAATTTTGGCATACAAGACTGGTTTTTGGCAAATATATATGGCTCAAGGGCATAGGCTGAAGATGAAGGGCACGAAGGAAAGCATCAAGAAAAGGTATGTTTTAGTTTTAATATGACATTGCAAGTAGAAAGTGTCACCAACACCTAGCTATCAAGAGAAAATAGTGGCTTAACTAGCAAAGGGCCAGTAGCAGTAATTGTCAGCAATTACCTCAGTTATCTGAAGGTTCATTCAGTGAACTAATTCTTCAATTAGTTAGACAAGTAGTTAATTAGGGTTTTTTAACCTAATTTGCAAAAAACTATTATTGTGTTTATTTTTGTAAAAAACAGATCCAAGTTTTCAGTATCTATATATTTTGTAAAGGCTATAAATCCTAAGACTTATTTTATAAAAAAGGTTCAACTTTGGGAACTTGTAGACCATACTATTGTTAGCTTCTCATTTTTCTCATTATTTAATATAAGCTCTTTTCTTATCATTTGTTCAGCTTCCATTTCTATCTTTTCTGTGCTTATGCTTGAATGTGTATTCAGGTTAAATTCAAGTTAATCAATGACTGATAGTTTTCACCCTATTGGCATGTTGATGTGATTTGAATTATAAGTACCATCTTTATCATGATTTAGCCATTTATATGCATCTGTTTTGTGTGTAAATCTGCCATCCTGATGAGTTCTCCATCCCTGCACCTTATTGTCAGCCTCTGAATAGTGGTAACTAAAATCCTTGTACCTGATTGAGTTTCATGCATGTCTTGAGAGTGGAAGGTCATATAGGTCACCTGACTTGATCCATATTAGAAAACTCTAAAAATATTTAAGTTACCAGGCATCCTCGAGCTACAACCTAGAGGAGTTTGCTGGAGTGATAATAGAAGCAATCAGATGCGACTAGTGCATGATGCCTGGAATGCTTGGTGTTTTCAAAAAATGAATCTTTCCCTACAAGAGGAGACACACCTGATATTGAATGTCCACTTTCTATATCATATGACCAGTCCATGGAGTCCTTCGGAGAATATAGGGCTTTCAACTGTCTCCCTAGAATAAGTATTGTTTGCTGGCACTCGGTAATTTTCTCTGCATCAGCAGCTATCTCCCTTTGCTGCAAAAATAACCTGTTCATGAGAAATATTGACCCTTATTTTTAAAACCTTAAACATGTGTTAGAGAATAAAATATCTTCTTCTATTACAACAAAATATTAGTGTATGAAAAAAAACTACAGCATAGTTGAAAAGTAGCTAGTGATCCATGGTGAAATTGGAATATTTAAGTAGTTAGGTTGGTCATAAAATGTTCATACCTGTCTTGTCTTTAAATCATTATCTGGAACCAATGAATGAGAACTCGCCAACTATTCATCCTTCATGAATTTCAATAACATAATATAATTGTAAAATTAACCTTAAGGTTCAACACTCAAAACAAACTGCTTGAGCTTTAATCTACATGGTTATAGCTTTCAAACTACCAACATAAGTCTCATATAGGATCTGTTCTCACAAGACACATAGTTTAATAGTCCAACAAGTTCAATTGCTTGACACATTGAGGATTTTAATTTCATATCAAACAATGACCATGAGTACCATGCATATGCATGCTTGCAACATTTTAACTAACCTTTGCAATTGTTCCTGTAGATCCTGGAACATTGCTTCAGCATCATCATAGCACTTGTGCTCCTCTTGAAGTTCTGATTCTAAAGCCTTCACCATTTCACACAATTGGTTTCTCTCAATTTCCATTTCCTTTAAGTGAGACTCCAAATTTGTTTTGAACGAAGTCATGGTTTCCAACTGATTTTCTGGAAGCATCTTTGACTTCTGAGTATAAGCAAGTTGTTCTCGTAGGTTTTCCATCATGTCCTCTGTTTCAGTAAGTTTGTATTTTGTTTGTTTTAGCTCATCTTTGGATGCCATCAATTAATTTCTTAAGTTATCTTTCTCTTTACTCGCCTCTGTAAGCTCCTCTTCCAATTGATTTCTTAAGTTATCTTTCTTTGTCTTCAACTGTGTAAGCTCCTCCTCTAGAATTACATGTCTACCTTGTCCAGCTTTCACCACAAACTCTAAAGCAATTTTTTCTGCTTGTATGACCCTAATCTCACTATCTACATTGGGATCACTACTATACAATGAAAATGCAGTAGAAGTTATTTTCTCTTCCAATGGACTAGGTTTCAGATCCACATTTTCAAAATAAATAGACTTATGAATATCAAGTATTATACTAGAATCTCCATTTTCTTCATTTTGAACATCATATTCCCCAAAAGAAGGAACACAAATTTTAGAAAGCTAGGTCAATACAGAAGATATCGTGGTAAGAAGCTGTATGATCTCCACTTTTCCATGCAAAATATGATTTATATATAATGTAAACTTCTCAACGCTGGTATTGAGGCCAAGCACTTTTGAGGCTGGGAACTTCTCAAAACTTTGAGCTTTTTTGACAATAAATTCTAGAAGAGTAAAAACTCTAGAGACAAGAATTTCTAGCTTAGGCTCTGTAACATCAAATTGAAATTTATCATCAGAGAGAGATATATCTTCTCCTTCTCCATTGATCTTTCTGTAAACTGAGAAGCAAGTTGATGATTAAGATCGTGAGAGGGAAAAGGGTCTTTGAACAACTGCTTAGTAGAAGATTTCGAGGTAGTGAGAACCCCACCTGTCTGTGTCATAGAACACTTAACAAATTCCAAAACTCATGTGCATCACCACCCTCAACATGTGCCTCAAAGATGGTATCTAGCCTTTCCTGAAGACTGGCTAAAGCACTCTTATTGGCATCATTTTTAGATTGCAAGGAAGCCAGCTCCTCTTGAATGGAAGTTATCTTTTTAGATAGATCGAAACATAGTTGAGTGGTAGACATAAGTTCTAAATCCCTTTTTGCAATGGTCTCTTCCAAATATGCCTCATCTTCACCTCCTACAATGCTTTTATCGCTTGAGACATCCAATTTTCTAGTAGTCTGGTCCATTTTTTGTGAAGGGAGAGAAGACAACCTCTCCATCTTTGCAAAGTCATCCACCAAATCCACTTTTTTCGACACCCGAGACTTGTTACTTCTTCCTAAATCCATTTCTTTATTAGTTTGAGATAGCTCTGAAATTAGTGAGGAGGCCCATGATTCTTCACAGCTCACCTCATCATCATTCCCATCTTCAGACATTGAAGTTAAACTAGGTGGGTTACTTGCAGTTTGACTCCTTGATCCTTCGATGTGCAGTTCAAGGGTAGGTTTTCTCTATTTTTTATCACTATTTAAAACCTCCAGTTGTTCTTCGCTTTGCCAAGGCCTCTTTTAGCATTTTGGTTTCCTCCTCCATGGCCAAAATGTTGGAGAAATTTACCACCTTACACACTCATTTTGGTCAATTTGGCCTAGTTAAAACACTATCCTAAGTATTATTGAATTAATTGACATCAGAGGAGCACTAGATGACATCATCTAGATCACACCCATGCCTACCTTCAGTCAAGGAGGTTAACTTAGCCTTCTCCTACATTCGGGGAGGCTAACTAGAGCACTCCGGGGGTGATCTGAGTGTCATTAATGCCCCATATTGCTAACTAATGGTTACAATCAGTTAAATAGAGCAGTGAAGGTGCCCTCCATCATTAAATTGATTATTTATTGATTATTTAATGAACTGGAGTCAACAGGGGCACCTCCAACCACTTCTAATTTTCAGTTACACTTCAGTTAACCTCATCAGGGTTCATTGGAGTCATTGATGTGCTACCACTTGTTGGTTGGTTTGCTATGACATGTGTCTAACCTACTTTCAGTTAGACTCAGTCATTTATTGCACTCTGACTTCAGTCAGGGCTCAGTTGAGTCAATTAGGGTTTTGATCAGTGGTTTACTTGAGTGTTGACTGTGGCTTACATTTAGTTAATCTAGACTCACTCATTCAATTCAAATGACCTCCTTGGGAATTTGAATTGCTTTGTCATTCATGCTTGTAGCATTATCTTGTATTGTATTACTCATTCTTTGTGTGAATATACAGAGCGAGTACTCATTTTGTAGCACAATTACACCATTGTCATGCCTTATTGTTATTAATCTTTGATAAGAGTTGTGTCTAGTCCCTATATTACTATGATAGATTAATATGGTATCAAAGCTCATGGCAGGATGAAGCTCAGATCTCTCAAAAATAAGGTTTTTGTCAGATCTTGCATGAAAATTGAGTAATAGCTCAAAAATCCAACACTGCACCAGAAGCCAATGCTTACCACTTAATACCCCAAATAAAGAACTTTTTGATCAAGCATGCTTGATTGACTATTCTAGGTGTGATGAAATCCTAAAATGTGTAGACTGTCTGACCTTACATTGCCCCTTTTGTTGTGATTTTCAGGTTTTTAATAGGTGAAAGCATTCGCTCCAGCAAATTCAGATGGCTTCTTCTGTAGATCTTTTGACTCCCTTCAATTTCCACTCATGGAAAGGAGACATGGAGATCCAACTACATTCTAGAGGACTCTATAGGGCCACCATGGACACTAAAGAAGAGCCTGGTTCTGCAATAGACAAATCTAGATTTTTGGACAAGAAGGATGAAGCATTCAGATTCTTGTGCCTCTGTTTCTTGGGATCTTCTTTTCCATCTTTCGAGATTGAAGAATCCAAAGGGAATTTGGGACAAATTGGAAGCCCTGTATGGAAAGCAGGATGATTTGAGAGTTTACCAACTCAAAAATGAATTGATGTCTCTCCAGCCTTCCAATTTTGAGACCTTGAATGACTTTTTCACAAAGTTCAAGCACATTGTCTTACTGTTGAAGCAATGCAAAGTGGAGAAGGAGGATGATCAGCTCATCCTTGCCGTACTCTCCAAAATTGGAGCTGATTATTCAGTTTTTGTCTCTACAATCTGTGTAGTGAAGCTCACAACCCCTGGATGGAAGATGCCTACACTCAATGCCTTCATTTAGTCCCTAACAATTGAACATGATAAGCTTGTCCAGATGGGGATCATCAGATCCTCTTGTGATCAATCCCTCCATGTCTCGAGGCCCAAATATCTGAAGGGTAAAGGAAAGTAGTAGAAGAAACCAAAAACTAAATTCGAAGCCCTTAAGCCTAAAGTTGAAAACCAATAGCATGATGAGCCTTTCGGCTCAAAGAAGAACAAAGGGAAAGGGCATCATGGAAAGGAAAAAGTCAAGTGTTCATACTGTGAGAAGGGCTTCCACCCTGAACATGCCTACATGAAGAAGAATCTTGATGAAGCTACCTCTCTCCTTGAGAGAAATCACATCAATATTCCAGAAATCTTTTGGCGGATAGATCAGCAAGATTGGGAACCACAACATGAAAAAGGTCATGCCCTCATGGAAAGCACTTCGAAGTCCAAAGCACTCTTGATTGATTCTGGAGCTTCAAACCACATGATGGCTGAAAGAGACTCCTTTTCATCCTTGGAGACCAGCAAATCCATCCCCATCCACATGGTCGATGACTCCACCATCATTTCAGAAGGACAAGGTACGATTGATCTTGAGAATGGCTATTTTTCAAATGTTTTCTTTGTACCGTCTCTGCCATCAAATCTCCTTAGTGTCTATCAGATGACACATACAGGAGTGCCTAAGAGAGTATCTTTCAGCCCAAATGATGTTGAGATAATGAAATTTTCATTTGGGAAACTCATTGCTAAAGGCCTTGCAAACCATCATGCAAAATCTTATGAGTTCTCCCACTTTGTGGCGGATGCAAAGCCCACCGCTCTGCTAACTCATGGAAATGAAGTTAATAGGATGTGACATGAAAGCTTTGGCCATCTAAATTTCAAATATTTGTAGCAATTACAGAAAAATTCCATGGTTGAAGGCCTCCCAGTCATCAAGGGAACCACTGGAATTTGCAAGGGCTGTGTGGTTGGAAAAAACCCTGAGCACAAGTACGATCGGGGGAAGGCGAACCGAGCTACATGCATATTGGAGCTGATACATTCTGATATCAGTGGTCCAATGCCTGTCACATGCATGAATGGATCAAGGTATATTTTGAATTTTATTGATGATTTTTCAAGGTACACATGGGTCTTCTTTCTCAAAAAGAAGTCTGAAGTATGTGAAAAATTCTATGAACTGAAGGCCTTGATCGAGAATGCCTCTGGGCTTAAGATCAAGATATTGAGATCTAATAATGGTGGGGAGTATGTCAGTAATGAGTTTCTATACATATGCTCCCAAAGTGGTATTCAGGTCCAACATTCAATTCCCTACACTCCCCAGTAGAACGGTGCCGCGGAAAGGAAGAATCGGTCTCTCAAGGGGATGACCACATGTATGTTGGAATCAAAGAAGTTGGCTGAAAATTTGTGGGCTGAATCCATGCATGCTGCAGCATACATTCAAAACAAAGTGCCACACTCATCCATGAAAGGGAATACTCCTTTTGAAGCATACTTTGGACACAAGCCGGATTTGTCGAACCTGCAGGTGTTTGGGTCCACTGCATGGGCCCGAATTCCAATTGATAAAAGAAGGGCTTTGCAACCGCAAAGCATAGAATGTCTGTTTATTGGTGTTATACCAAAATCCTATCATCATCATGTGATAAGACCTTTGACATACCTATTTTCCCTTAATCCCAGCACTTGGAGTGGAAACCCATGTTGATTGTCAATCTTTCATAAAAAGACTCAGCACCGCGCTTTCCCTGTTATCCATTAGTGGTACCTTTCTCGCACTGCTTATGCCTTGTTATCCATAAGCGGTGCCACCACTTATATCCCTTGGTCCTATTGTGCCCCTACCCAACAGCCTGATAAAAAATACAAATTTTATCAAACAAAATGAAATTTTGTTTGATGAAATATTTGAAGTCCTCATTTCAAAATTGTAGAATCTAGAGCTACTGAAACGATGAAATTCCGTGAGCTACTGAAATGGTGAAATTCAAATTGTTTTTTTTATAACCTTGTCAACTATTGCTCATTGACAAAATTACTATGTTAAATCATTATTTTGAATGCATTTGTATGCTTTTCAATATAGTCTCACCATAAGCCTTGTTTGAGCATTCAGCAATTGGTATGTTTATTTATGTTTTTGCAAATTGGACAAGGTCCTAGAACATCAAAGACTAAATATTTTTATGTAGGGGTGCCTTATCCTAAGTTCATCCTTTAAACTTTGAATCATGCTTGATCTTACCATAAGGGTTTAATTCCAATCTTTATAATATGCTCCATATCGTGACTTATATTCTTGGATGTAAGGTTTGGAATTGGTTTGATGGTTTATGAAATTTCGTATGATCGCTATTTTCGAAGATTGAAGTCATTATAGGGTAAGGTCGACGTTAACGTCCAAATTTCAACCATTATGGTTGGTTTGATCTGTGTCATCATATCCACATCCGATTTGTTGGATCAAGGGTTGATATGGTATCATTACAATCGTACATAACTCTGTAAATAACATTCAATTGCAAGTACATGCTCAGCGTCGTGGTTCTCTGCTCGTTGAACACCTATATCTGATGCGAGGAGTGGTTTTATGTTGATTAGACTAGATAAATTATGGCAAAGTGAGTTTAATCTGGAGGCTTCGCCGTCACTTTCTATTACTTGATTTTTGCTCTGCGTGATCATTCTACCTCCCCCATGCCGAGTTTACAGGGTCCTTGTCTGGGTTTGCTCATGTCGCACTTCGTTTATCACAGAGTCGGGTCTCATTGCTTGTGTTTTCTTCTTGGTTTTCATTTTGAATGCTCACTCTCCAGCATTCTGTCTTATTATGAACTGTGGTGTCTCCTCTATGTGCAATTTCATGCATTTGCGCTTGTAGACATGGCCCCGGTTGTTAGGGTCGAGCCCAATAACACGAAGCTCCTTGATGAAAAACATGAGATCCTAGCTAAGGTAGAAGCAGTGGGCCAGCTGCCATTTATCCGCAAGTTTGCACACTCAAACCCTGAGGTGACTAGGTTATTTGCTATGTCGCTGGTTGATGCTAGGGTTAAGGTGGCCGACCTCCAATTCAGGATCGACAAGCGCTCAGTTGCTTTGGCTATGGGCTTGTCATTGACAGGTGAACGTTGGTTCAAATACAAGCAGATGGAGGTCACTGAATGGAGACAGATGTTGAAGAATCCTTGCCAGGATGTGTCCTTTAGAACTGGTGTATCGTGGAAATATTTCAAGAAAGAATGGCAACTGGTTTTAGACCTTATTCACAGGTATGTGACCTGCGAGGGTCGTCTATCCTCTACTTATGTCTATCACCTCAGGTTGATGACTGTTTTTCTTGGCTTGCCTGTTAATTTACCCTATTATTTATTTCAGAGCATGACCAAGATGTCTTTGGCCATTAAGAAGGGGCCGAAGAACATCGTTCGTAGTATTTTTCATCATGGCTTGGTTAGGATGTTGGTGGAGAGAGAATTGTCTAAACGAAATCAGTCGTGGGATGATTTTCTTGAACAAAATGGCTTCATGGAATTCTGCCATTATCAATTCGATTGTGCTGAAGAATGTGTAAGACATCAAGATCCTTGTCAAGTTCCAACTTCACCTGTATACGAGCCTATGACAAACCTTGGTGATTGTGTAAGCCCTTGCGTTATCGATGATCTTGCTCCCACTCCAGTGTGCAGTCCTAGTACTCCTATGACTTCTAAGTGTAGGAGGAAGTATTTAAAACTATCCCCTATGATGCCGAACCGTAATGACAATACTTGCAAACAGGCGAGCAAAAAACCAAATGTTAAGGTTACTGGCAGGTTTACGAGAAGTATGGGGGCCAAGGTTAGTGCTGTTAAGTCTTCCATGAGTAATAACATAGACGTTGAAACAGTTGTGTTAGATGACGAGGAAGATAAACCTATTTCACATGATGGCCCTGACATGGGTACTGAGCCTCTGATTCACCGTGTAGATAACAGTCCTCATATCTCTGATCCAAATCCTCAGGTTGACCCTATTGTCAATCCTCCAATTAAGGGCAAGTCTGTTGAAGCGAACTTACCTAGGTCTTATCGAATTAATGAAGTAATGCACCCATTATTCATAAACTATTTATTAGATAAAATACATAGAATGGAGGAAGGATTAACTAAGATGGTAGCACATGGTGAGGCCATAAAAGCTGAGAATATAAGACTGAAGGAGAAATCTGGCTCAGATGATAATTCTATGTTGCGTCTAAAGAAACATAAGAACAAGTTGATTCAAAGAGTAATGAAACTGCAACATGAGAATCATAAAAATGAGGAAAAGATTAGTGAGCTGAATGCTCAGGTTACTCTGATGCAGTTTAAAGGTCATTCACAGAATCCATCGGCTGGGGGGNCTGCAACATGAGAATCATAAAAATGAGGAAAAGATTAGTGAGCTGAATGCTCAGGTTACTCTGATGCAGTTTAAAGGTCATTCACAGAATCCATCGGCTGGGGTGAATATACATATGTTTAATGCTCCTGTTAAATCATAGTATTTTGGGCACACTCACTATTGTACATATGTTTATAAAGTATTTCAGGTTTGAAGTTTGTAATTAAATGCAGCAAGTGATAATCAAGTTATCTTTGTTTCAGGTATTGTTTTGTATTGTTTGATTGATTGTGTAATTTAGTTTTTTTACTCTTGCAATTGTGTTAATTTTTATTTTTTACTGTGTAGTGTCACAGGTGATTTGGTTGATGCGTTTTCCATGGATTTTTGTGATCGCTCATTTTCAGGATGATCCCCGGAGAATTATGAACAAATCAGTTGTTGTCCCAGGTGTCACTACATGACTAATGTCTTTATCACTTTATGATTTAGCGTCATAGGTTGAACCTTTTACAAATTTTGGGATATCGTGACATATATGAAAAATGACAATTTCATTTGTCATTTTTCTATTTTGGATGAATTTGGTTAAGATTATGATTATGTAGTTTCATGCTTTCTAGAACTGTCTCCATGCGAGATTGAATGTATTTAAAGGAGATGTGGTTTTACTAAAAAGGGGATCGATGGTTGGGAAAAGGGGCTAGATGAGATCACTTCAAACATTTTCTATGGCTTAAAACAATTTTTTGTTAGCAGTTGCAGCAATGTTTAACTGGTGATATTTATGAATATATTTGCAATTTTTATAGTAGAAAAATGTATTTATAATATCATTTGATCTTGTCATATCTTTTTGCATTTTTTTAATGTTTTTTTCATATTTTCTTTTAAGAAATGTGCAGATGCATCACCTTTTTAACTGTCGATTTATTCTGGATTCATTTGCAAATGTACATCATGTAATAAATCTGATGTTGTCATCATAATATATGTGATATATTCGTTCATTGTGTTGTTGCGTTAAATCTCAGAATTTTTTCTGATGAGCGTAGGATTTGTCTTTATAGTAACATTATTTGCAAATTGATTCCAGGGTTACTACTATCGTGCTCCTGATCAGGATAGGACATTTAGGATAGGTTAATGGTAGTTTTTATTTATGTATTTTGCAGAAAACCTATTGAATCAGATTGTTACATTTATATTTTGATGAGTTATCTTTCAATTTTGTTATTAATGTACATGTGTTTGTAGTGTAACTTATGTAAATTGATTGAATCTGTTAATAATTCCCTAATTATTTATTCTTGTATTCATAGATTAATTGTTTAATTAGGTTAATTCCAGTTATTAGTTGTGTAATATATCAAACTAATTCAGTAATTATCTTTAACAGTTTGCCGTGTATATTCATAGGTATACTATAGATTTAGTTAACAAACAGTAGCTTTAGTTTTTTTGAGTTTTTCCCTGTAACTGGGATTAATTTAGGGAAGGCAACGAGGCCTTAATCTTGTCAGAGGCAACTACCTAACGACTGAGGGCATCTTTGAAAACTTTCGGATCGGGTTGTCTCTCGGTTGACGATTGTGCCAATTTCGGCCGTCAACAATGGCGTTAGAAGGAGGGCCAGCTTAAGCAAATGGCTGATGAGAACAATCCTATTCAAAAAACTGATCGATCCTCTACTCCTCAATTTACACCACTTTCTAGATCAAGTCAATTGCAGTCATCATCTCAACCACAAAAATTCCAGTCATGGAAATTAGATGAGACCCCATTGAATGATATTGTTCGAAATCTCATTCATCAGTTCAACTCTAGTGTTGCCCATCCACCTGAAGAACTTGACCAATTCGAGCAAGCCATAAATGAATGCCGTAGGATTTTAACTAGAGCTTATTTGAATCTCACTAGGATCCAACCCACAGAGTTTCCTCTTCCACAGATCAGGAATCCACGCACTCACCATATTGAGTCTACTTCTGAAGAACAGAATCAATCCTTTGGTGCCTTCCTTTAACAACAATTGCAACAGTTTCGAACAGGCACTAATCAACCTTCATCTTCTTCAGGACCACCTACTACAGGAGGGTCTATTCAACCACCATCACCACCACATTCACCTCCTCACATTTTTCAAATGCCACCTTCACCACCTCCATCACCAAGGAACATGGCAGGTTTAAACCCAAACCCCAATTCCAATTTGCCATGGTTAGCTCAGGATGCAGTTGCTGTTCCAGGTGATCAAAATCCTTTGCCAAAGCATCCTAATAAATTGTTGCCCAAGTTCAATCCCGAGCTGAAAGAGCCCATAGAAGATCATGTTAAAAAATTCATGCTAGCAGTTCGGATTTTGGATGTTGAACACGAAGACATAGTTTGTTAACTTTTCCCTTACACGTTTGAGGGCAAAGCCTCGACTTGGCATTTTTCACTTACCGCTGGTTCTATTACCAACTGGAATGAATTCGAGTTGGCTTTCATGAACAAGTTTGGAGACGATAAGACTCCAGCTGTGTTGGTGTTAGAATTTTCTAGGATCTGTATGGAAACCAAGGAGAAAGTCAAAGATTTTAACCAGCGATTCTTGACTCTAAGAAACAGAATTCCTGCCACCTCAAGGCCGGCTGAATATGTCACTATTGAATTCTATACTTTTGCCTTGCCCGTGTCAGTGGCCATGTTTCTCAGGAGAGCGGCTAAACCCACTCTCACTGAAACCTTTGATGAAGCCATTAAGGTCGAGAAGGACATGTTTTCTATTAAGATGAACCTTGGGGTAGATACTGATTCTGCATCTTCTTCTCACAAAAATACTAAGAGTCCTTCCAAAACCACAAACCCTGAGAAAAAGGGTCAAGATGCACTAGACTTGGACAGTCTCCAAAGAGTCATAAAGAAGCTATCCAATGAAATCATAGATTTGAAGAAAGGTACTTCTGAAAGTACTCCGAATAAAGAACCACCTAGACAGCCTTTTAGAAGACCATTTCAAAATATAGTTATTAAATAGACTCTACCATCTGAAGCTAATAATGTTGATGAAATTAATAGCTTTCTGAAATTGTTGGTTTCAGGCTTAGAAACATCAGCTGAAAGTGAAACCCAATCTTCAGGACATAATTCTGAGGATGCCCAAAGTAAAGACAGTAACACTGAAAAAAAGCCTCCCCAAATTATCAGTCATTTCTGGGATACCACAGAATTGACCGATGATGAAGATGTTGTTGTTGTGAATTTCAATCAGCATCAATATAATACCAGAAGCAAGAAAAGTCAGTCCTCAGGGGAACCTTCCACAACATCTACAGATGACAGTTCAACTGTCAAAACAAAAAACCAACCTTCCAACACTAAGTCTACACAATCTCTTGATTTAGAATATGACTTGGTTGAGGATTTGAAGAAAATCAGAGCCAAAATTTCTATCTATGAACTCCTCAAATTGCCTGTGATTCGAGATAAGATGATGCAAAGGGTTTCTCTAAGTAAAAATGGAAAAAATTCCTCCACTCAAAACAGTTCTGCTAGTACAAAAGACAACCCAACAAAATCTTCAGTCAATGCGTCGTCCATAGGTAAGAAATCAGATTCCTCAACTCCTCCTTTTCTACTTACATTTGAAATCTGCAATCGTAAAGTACACAATTGTATGATAGACTCGGGGGCTTCTAAAAATGTCATGCCATATTCGGTATGCAAAAAACTTAATGCAGTCCCCGTGCCATGTGACACAAGCATTGTGCAACTTGACCGATCTAATGTAAAGGTAATAGGAAAGTTGAACGAAGTGCTGATAAGATTAGCCTCAAATCCTCAAGTTCATTTCATCATTGACATAATTGTTGCAGATATCCCTGAGGCATATGGCTTGTTTCTCAGCAGAGATTGGTCTGAAAAATTGAAGGGATATTTTGCGACGGACTGGTCACATTTATGGATACCTCATCATGGTTGCCCTAACAAAATCAGAATTGATCGAGAATGTTATATGAAGCACACGGTCACCGAACTGGATGACTCAAACGAACCAGTGTTATTCACTGATACTATAATGGGAAATTACATGGTTGATTCTTTCTTTGGAAACCTTGAGGCTGAGACATCATCAGTCCAAGATTCAGAAAAGCAATCTGAAGTTTTCCATTTTACACAAGTTCCAGACGAAATTCCAATTCCAAACACTGCACATTTGGACCTGAATGATGGCCTTTGGTCTCTATACTTTGACGGGTCTAAGTCAGAGGAAGGAGCTGGGGCCGATTGCCTGTTAATAGATCCTCAGGGAAAAAGGTACTTTGTTGCTTTTAGGTTGGAATTTGAATGCACCAATAATATTGCTGAATATGAAGCCCTTAATCAAGGGCTGAAAAAGGCAATTGATCTAGGAGCTAAAGCTTTGGTAGTGTTAGGAGATTATGAAATTATCGTTAGACATGTACGTAACACTATACATTACATTGTTGGGCATTTAAGAAATTACCAGACAGAGGTGTGGAATTTATTATTATCATTTGAAGCTTTTAACATAAATTCTATCCCTCATTATTTGAATCAGGAAGCAGATCTCCTATCAAATGTTGCTTCAAGGTTAATTCCATCTGAAGGGATGCTTGCTGATTCTTTCTCTGTTGAACTGCTTTTCAGGCCTTCCATACCTGATAATGTTGTCAATTGGAGGGTTTTTACCATGATGAGCAGTTAATCGAATTTTTGACCATGAAGGGCACCTTCAAAGATGGAGTCATCGATGAAATGACTCATGATGAAGATCTGTACAACTTTGCGGTAATTCATAAACCTTGTTCAATTGAAGAATCTCTTGATCAGGTTAGTACTCTCCCTAGATCTGTTATTAAACTTGAGAAATTTTATGATTTGAAGGAGAAATTTAAAGGTGTACGAAACTGTAAAACCAACATCTCTACTATGCAATATGAAGTCATAAATTTAGGCACTGAACATAGTCCTCAATGTGTCAATCTGGGCAGTACATGTACTCCCCAAGAAAAAACAGCCTTCATACGACTCTTTAATGAGTTTAAGGACATTTTTTCTTGGACATATGACGATCTCAAGATATTTGATCCAAACATAATGCAACATGTCATCCCCATGAAACAACAGGCTAAACCTTTCCAGCAGAAGTTGAGGAAAATGCACCCTAGCCTAGAACCGGCTGTTAAGAAGGAGCTTAACAAATTCCTCGCTGCTAGAATAATTTTTCCAGTGCAGCATACACAGTGGGTGGAAAATCTTGTCCTGGTTAGAAAGAAAAATGGTGAAATTTGGTTATGTGACGATTTCCGAAATCTAAATAAGGTTTCAGAAAAGGATAACTATCCCGTTCCTCCTATGGAAAAGATATTACAACAGGTTTCTGGATCTAAAATGTTTTCACTTTTAGATGGATTTTCGGGATACAATCAAGTATTAGTATCCAAAACAGATCAGTTGAAAACAATCTTTAGAACCCCTTAGGGAACTTATGCCTACAGGAAAATGCTGTTTGGCTTAATTAATGCTGGAGCAACGTTTCAAAGGGCAATGGATATTGCGTTCAGAGGCCTGATTGGCCAATTTGTTGTCATTTACCTTGACGATATAACTGTCTTTTCAAAAAATAGAGCTGATCACCCAACACATCTCATGAGGGTTTTTGAACGTTGCAGGAAGTATGGGATCTCCCTGAATCCCAAGAAATCCATCTTTGTAGTTAGTGAAGGTAAGTTATTGGGTTTTGTAGTTTCAAAACAAGGTATCAATATTGACCCTGAACGTACCCAGGCTATAGCGCATATTTCTATGCCTCACTCAAAGAAAACTATGCAATATTTTCTAGGGAAGATAAATTTTGTATCCAGGTTTATTCCTGGTTTCACTGAGATTGTCAGGCCACTTCATAAAATGATTAAGAAAGATGCTGAGTTCAAATGGTCCGCTAAAGAAAAACAGTCCTTTCATGACATATTAAAAGCTATTGCTGAAGCCCCTACCTTAATAAGCCCGGATTTATCCAGACCATTTATTTTGTACACGTTTGCTTCTGAATCTTCATATGCTTCTGTTTTAGCACAGAAAAATCAGGAAAATAATGAAGCTCCCATTGCTTTTACGAGTTCCGGTTTGAATGGTGCAGAGCTCAATTATCTAGAACTAGAAAAACAAGCATCTGTTGTTTTTAAGTCAGTAAAACATTTTAGGCCTTATCTGCTGAAGTCACACACCAAGGTTATTGTGCCATATTCTGCAGTCAGAAATCTTTTGGTGCAAAAGGACCTGGGTGAAAAGCAAGCCCATTGGGTTACAGCACTTCAGGAGTATGACCTGGAAATCAAGCCTTTAAATATTGTCAGAGGATAGGGACTTTGCAAGTTGGTAGCCGGATCTTCAGATATGTCTGAATCTGACCTACTCTTCATCGATGAACATTTTTTGTTCGAAAGGGAAGTTTTGCCAATCTTAGCCCCCTCTGATTCTTGGTATCATGACATTAAATTTTTTCCGTTGCATGGAAATGCTCCTGAACATTTAGATTCCCGTAGCAAAAGGGATTTGAGATTAAGATCTGCACCTTATCAGTTGATCGACAACATTCTGTTCAAAAAGAATTTCGAAGGGGTCCTCCTTCGTTGCTTAGAAAGGAATGAAGCTGACGGTGTACTGCCTCAATTACATCCAGGGCCAGCCGGGGGACACTTTGGCGGGGAAACCACTGCACATAAGGTACTTAAAGCTGGATATTACTGGCCTACTTTGTTTAAGGATGCATATGCCTTTGCTAGGAAATGTCAGGAGTGTCAGAGGGTAGGCGAAAGACTTAAGAAAGCAGCATTACCTCTCAAGCCTGTTATTTTTGAAGTTCCATTTCAACAATGGGGCTTGGACATTGTTGGTCCAATTACACCAGCTTCCTCACAGCAGCACACATACATTCTGACAGCCACCAATTATTTCACTAGATGGGTTGAAGCCATCCCTTTACGAGTGGTTAACTCAGAACAAGTGATATCCTTCCTTGACTCTTTTATTGTCACCAGGTTTGGTGTTCCAGAATATTTGATTTTTGACAATGAAACCTATTTTTCTTCTGTAAAGTTAACAGAATATGCATTGGAAAAGGGCATAAAGTTAAAATATTCAGCTAATTATTATCCTCAGGGTAACGGATTAGCCAAGTCTTCCAACAAAAATTTAATCAAAATTCTGAAACGCGCGGTGGTTAATCAACATAGAAATTGGCACAACGCTTTATCAAATGCCCTATGGGCTGACAGGGTGACTCCCAAGGCTGCCATAGGTAACTCTCCATTTTTCTTGGTATACGGTAAGGAAGCTATCTTGCCTCCTCATCTATTTTTACCCTCTCTATAGCTTTCCCAGTCAGTACAAGAAACAACATGTTCTGCCATGGAACATAGAATTAATACCTTGCTTAAGATGGAAGAAGAAAGAGAGTTAGCCAGAAAAAATTTGACCAACATTAGAAGACAGTGAAATGCTGGTTCGATCACAGAAAATCATCCACTAGGAATCTGGAAGTAGGTGACCTAGTTCTGAAATGGGACAAGGAGCACGAAGACAGAGGAAAACATACTAAGTTCCAATGCCTGTGGATGGGACCATTTATCATTGTAGAAAAACTTGGTCCTAGCACATTTAGGTTGCAGACACTGGAGGGAGACATCGAGAACCTTTTGGTGAATGGTCATCTGATCAAAAAATATTTCTGCTAATCCCCATTAAGGGATTATCCTGTATATACCTTGTGTGGTTTTCTCGGTTTGTGGAATTTTCTTTAGTGTGTTTATTTCAATTGTTTGCTTTGAATATTTTCTCATATCTATTTGTTGTTTTATTTGCATAATTTTTTAGAGTGGTTAAGTCGTTTGATTTCAGGCTGATGACTTTTCACCAAATCCTATGGTTGACCTACAAATCATGCATCATGATCTTACCATCCTGAAAATTGTCATGCTGTTTTACGTTTTGAACAGTGAAAAGTTTTTTATCTTTCTAGATTTTACCATAATTTTTTTTAAGGCATGTTAATATAAATTAATAAGATGAGTCTATGCAAATATTTTTTCAAAAGGATTAAGGCAGTATTTGTCAAGGTTATCTATTCAAGTCTTTTACGCCACTCCCCCTCGTGAAGAGAATTAGACTTGCCTCCCCATCTGCTAAGATAATCTCAATGGAGATTAAATATAACTACGATCTGGCCATGGTTGGATTCGAATATCTATTTAGAATAATCTGAAGGACTGAGGGTCTCATAACGATCCAGTCTATTCAGGATCATAGGTTTGCATTTAGTAACATTGTCGTTTCCGGTCACCAAGCCTGGACAAAGGGCCTTGGATAAAACACCAAGGGATAAAAGGTCTCATTACGAGCCGGTTTATTTACTATAATGCAGATTGGTGACTGACATGGTTAATACCTGGTTACCAAGCCAGAACCATGGCCTTTAGAGGTATAATTTTTTTTTTTAAAAGGGGGAAAAAGAAAAATAATCGTAACAGTTCAACCTAACCAGAATTGTATATCTATAACTAGCAGATGGGATACTGGCATTCTTTGGGCTTCGATGTAACCCTGTCGAGGCTATGGACGCCTGTTGGCAGCAGGGCTATGCTTGTGGTATTGAGATTTTATTCTTCAAAATCAAGCCATTTACTGTTTTACTTCGTTTGGACTGATTTTTGTGAGAGACCTGAATTTTTATCAAATGAATAATCTGAACTGTAAATTTCTGGTAAATTTTTAGAAATATGAAATTCCTGAATCTGTTTAAGATGTTAAAATATTGATTTCTGTATAATGGTATACATAATGGATCTAATGATATGATTGCATGGTTTCAGGTCAAGAAATCAGAGATAACTGTTCCGCCCAGTCAGTCGCCATCTGTTGTGCCCCTACCCAACAACTTGATAAAATTGATGAAATATTTGAAGTCCTCATTTCAAAATTGTAGAATCTGGAGCTACTGAAACAATGAAATTTCGTGAGCTACTGAAATGGTGAAATTCAAATTGTTT
>LPNX010478225.1:72589-158090 GCA_001517045.1 Pseudotsuga menziesii | reverse complement strand
TGCATGTAAGGTTTGGAATTGGTTTGATGGTTTATGAAATTTCGTATGATCGCTATTTTCGAAGATTGAAGTCATTATAGGGTAAGGTCGACGTTAACGTCCAAAGTTCAACCATTATGGTTGGTTTGATCTATGTCATCATCTCCACATCCGATTTGCTGGATCGAGGGTTGATATGGTATCATTACACTCGTACATAACTCTGTAAATAACATTCAATTGCAAGTACGTGCTCAGCGTCGTGGCTCTCTTCTCGTTGAACACCTATATCTGATGTGAGGAGTGGTTTTATGTTGATTAGACCGGATAAATTATGGCAAAGTAAGTTTAATCTGGAGTCTTCGCCGTCACTTTATATTACTTGATTTCCACTCTGCGTGATCATTCTCCCTCCCCCATGCCGAGTTTACAGGGTCCTTGTCTGGGTTTTCTCATGTCACACTTCGTTTATCACAGAGTCAGGTCTCATTGCTTGTGTTTTCTGCTTGGTTTTCATCCCGAATGCTCGCTCTCCAGTGTTTTGTCTTATTGTGAATTGTGGTGTCTCCTCTGTGTGCAATTTTGTGCATTTGCACTCGTAGACATGGATCTGGTTGTTAGGGTCGAGCCCAATAACACGAAGCTCCTTGATGAAAATCCTGAGTTCCTAGCTAAGGTAGAAGCAGTGGGCTGGCTACCATTTATCCGCAAGTTTGCAGACTCAAAGCCTGAGGTGACTAGGTTATTTTCTATGTCGCTGGTTGATGCTAGGGTTAAGGTGGCTGACCTCCAATTCAGGGTCGACGAGCTCTCAGTTGCTTTGGTTATGGGCTTGCCACTGACAGGTGAACGTTGGTTCAAATACAAGTAGATGGAGGTCACTGAATGCAGACAGATGTTGAAGAATCCTTGTGAGGATGTGTCCTTTAGAACTGGCGTATCGCAGAAATATTTCAAGAAAGAATGGCGACCGGTTTTAGATGTTATTCATAGGTATGTGACCTGCGAGGGTCGTCTATCCTCTGCTTATGTCTATCACCTTAGGTTGATGACTGTTTTTCTTGGCTTGCATGTTAATTTACCCTATTATTTAGTTCAAAGCATGACCAAGATGTCTTCGGCCATTAAGAAGGGGCTGAAGAACATCGGTCGCAGTCGTTTTCATCATGGCTTGGTTAGGATGTTGGTGGAGAGAGAATTGTCTAAACGAAATAAGTCGTGGGATGATTTTCTTGAACAAAATGGCTTCATGGCATTCTGTCATTGTCAATTCGATTGTGCTGAAGAATGTGTAAGACATCAAGAGCCTTGTCAAGTTCCAACTTCACCTGTATACGAGCCTATGACAAACCTTGGTGATTGTGTAAGCCCTTGCGTTCGCGATGATCTTGCTCCCACTCCAATGTGCAGTCCTAGTACTCCTATGACTTCTAAGCATAGGAGGAAGTCTTTAAACCTATCCCCTATGACACCGAACCGTAATGACAATACTTGCAAATAGGCGAGCAAGAAACCGAATGTTAAGGTTACCGGCAGGTTTACAAGAAGTATGGGGGCCAAGGTTAGTGTTGTTAAGTCTTCCATGAGTAATAACATAGATGTTGAAACAGTTGTGTTAGATGACGAGGAAGATAAACCTATTTCGCATGATGGCCCTGACATGGGTACTGAGCCTCTGATTCACCGTGTAGATAACAGTCCTCATATCTCTGATACAAATCCTCAGGTTGACCCTGTTGTCGATCCTCCGATTAAGGGCAAGTCTGTTGAAGCGAACTTACCTGGGTCTTATCAAATTAATGAAGTAATGCACCCGTTATTCATAAACTGTTTATTAGATAAAATACATAGAATGGAGGAAGGAGTAACTGAGATGGTAGCACATGGTGAGGCCATAAAAGCTGAGAATATAAGACTGAAGGAGAAATCTGACTCAGATGATAAATCTATGTTGCATCTGAAGAAACATAAGAACAGGTTGATTTGAAGAGTAATGAAACTGCAACGTGAGAATTAGAAAAATGAGGAAAAGATTAGTGACCTGAACGCTCAGGTTACTCTGATGCAGTTTAAAGGTCATTCATAGAATCCATCGGCTGGGGTGAATATACAGGTGTTTAATGCTCCTGTTAAATCATAGTATTTTGGGCACACTCACTATTGTACATATGTTTATAAAGTATTTCAGGTTTGAAGTTTGTAATTAAACGCAGCAAGTGATAATCAAGTTATCTTTGTTTCAGGTATTGTTTTGTATTGTTTGATTGATTGTGTAATTTAGTTTGTTTACTCTTGTGATTGTGTTAATTTTTTTTTTTACTGTGTAGTGTCGCAGGTGATTTGGTTGATGCGTTTTCCCTGGATTTTTGTGATCGCTCATTTTCAGGATGATCCCCGGAGAATTATGAACAAATCAGTTGCTGTCCGAGGTGTCACTACATGACTAGTGTCTTTATCACTTTATGATTTACGTCATAGGTTGAACCTTTTGCAAATTTTGGGATATCGTGACATATATATGAAAAATGACAATTTCATTTGTCATTTTTCTATTTTGGATGAATTTGGTTAAGATTATGATTATGTAGTTTCCTGCTTTCTAGAACTGTCTCCATGCAAGATTGAATGTATTTAAAGGAGATGTGGTTTTACTGAAAAGGGGATCGATGGTTGGGAAAAGGGGCTAGACGAGATCACTTCAAACCTTTTCTGTGGCTTAAAACAATTTTTTGTTAGCAGTTGCAGCATTGTTTATCTGGTGATATTTATGAATATATTTGCAGTTTTTATACTAGAAAAATGTATTTATAATATCGTTTGATCTTGTCATATCTTTTCGCATTTTTTTATGTCTTTGTCATATTTTATTTTAAGAAATGTGCAGATGCATCACCTTTTTAATTGTCGATTTATTCTGGTTTCATTTGCAAATGTACATCATGTAATAAATCTGATGTTGTCATCATAATATATGTGATATATTCGTTCACTGTGTTGTTGCGTTAAATCTCATAATTTTTTTCTGATGAGCATAGGATTTGTCTTCACAGTAACATTATTTGCAAATTGATTCCAAGGTTACTACTATCGTGCTCCTGATTAGGATAGGACATTTAGGATAAGTTAATGGTAATTTTTCTTTATGTATTTTACAGAAAACCTATTGAATCAGATTGTTACATTTATATTTTGATGAGTTATCTTTCAATTTTGTTATTAATGTACATGTGTTCGTAGTGTAACTTACGTAAATTGATTGAATCTGTTAATAATTCCCTAATTATTTATTCTTGTATTCATAGATTAATTGTTTAATTAGGTTAATTCCAGTTATTAATTGTGTAATATATCAAACTAATTCAGTAATTATCTTTAACAGTTTGCTGTGTATATTCATAGGTATACTATAGATTTAGTTAACAAACAGTAGCTTTAGTTTTTTTGAGTCTTTTCCTGTAACTGGGATTAATTTAGGGAAGGAAACAGGGCCTTAATCCCGTAAGAGGAAACTACCTAACGACTGAGGGAATCTTTGAAAACTTTTGGATCGGGTTGTCTCTCGGTTGACGATTGTGCCAATTCCGACTGTCAACAGGTCCATAAGCGTTTCTTACATGAACCGCTCTGTCATAGAAGGAGAAAAGCGATACCTTGGGTAAAATGGGAAAAAGAGAAGATTCTCGATGCTTCTAGATCATTAACCTTGTGTCCTCCCTTATCCCTATCATTGTGGGTTAGTTGAGCTCGAGATCCCTCATCCTAGGATCTTAGAGGCCAACTCTTCTACAAGTCTCTCAACCATTCCTATCCATTGAGCCTTATAAATACAAGCTCATGCCCATGGTTGAGGGGAGAACCATTGAAGTATTGTTATGCTGTTGGATTGACCACTTGGCCCAAGCCATTTGAGAGCATAGAGAGCAAAGTTGGAGCTTTTGGGGATGAAATTTTTGGTTTCATGGAGATGCATGTCAATACTAAGGCTTAATTGGTTTTAAACTTGTCCATTTTAATCTTAATGCAAAGCTGATTTCCATCCCACTTTACTGTTGTTGTTTGAGTTCACATGTAAATGTTGTTGGATTCCTTAGTCACTGGCATGGATTAATAGATTATGTTCTGGTAGATTTGATGTGTTTGCATCTTTAATCTAATTGTAGGTACATAGGTTTACTATCGAAGCAGGCATTTCAGGTATCTACGATATCCAGGGAGGGTCTTCATCCATTGTCGTTCATTTGTTCTGGATCTGAACCATTCACACCAGAGGAACAACTTTTATCTGGAGAAGGTGAAATATTTCTGCAAACAAATATGGAGACTCCATTGGGGAATTAATATATGTATCAATTGATCTTATCTTCCTTAGTCTTTCAACTCTTGTCTGAATCCAGGCTCCTTCTCCAACTCTCTTCATTCAGATCTGCTAACTGAATCAGTGGATTTTGGTTTGAAACTTCTAGATCTGTCTAGATCTAAATTATTTCGACCTTTTATTCTTTTTTTTATTCTCAATCTATCAATTTTTACCTCGATCTAGTCTTTTTCTGACTTGATCTGTCGTTCTCCTTGATGTTTTGGATTTACATAGGGAACTGCGCATGTGCCTTTGGCAAGGAGCGGTGCCACCGCTTGATTCCAGTTAGCAATACGTGGTGCCACCACCTGAATCCAGTGAGCAAGGAGCAATTTTTCCTCAAAACTACCTGTTAGTAGCTTCATCTACGCAATGCCAGGTAGGCCCTGTTCCAGACCTTGTATTTTGATTTTTGTGTGTTTTTAGCTTACTTTTTTATGAAAATGAAGTGTATTTTTGAAAAAAAATGCTCCCTTACGACCGGGAGTGGCCATGAATTGTGTATTATGTAGTCGCTTTTATTATTATATTCCCTTTGCATTCAAAGAGAGTTTATGTTTCTTGCATTGGATTTTGCATTATTTTCTTTGCTTGAAACCTCTTGCTCTTTTCTGTAGATATTATTCATTTGAATTGGAAAATATACATTTCATTTTCATGAGTAGGTTTCGGTTTGTTTTTGACTTGGAATGCGTGAGTGATCCATGTAATTTTGAGCCTTTCTTTCTTTGGGTGATTTTTGTTTCCTTTTGCATGCTGATTTTTTCAGTGCTTGGTAGGAAAGATTGGTTCTTTATTTTCTTATCTGCTTCAAAGAGAAGTTTTATTTTTCTCTCTCTTTTGCTTTATTCACAAGCTTGTTGAACGATTTTCTTCTTGTTTTGTGCATGATTGTTTGAAATTCTAGATCTTACTTTCATTGAGAAGAAACGTCTATTTTCAGCTTTGCATGCATTAGAGTTACATTTTTTTGGAAACGTTAGTGAAATTATTTTTCCACTGAGTTTTTTATGTGTCTTTTTCAAGCATGAAAAGATAGGAAACATTTTTTATTTATGTTATATGTTCTCTAGATCTCTTTCTTATTTGCTTTGAAGATTGTTTGGGGTGCATTGATATTTCACTTTTCGTTTGAAAATATAGAATTGCATTTTCATTTGGGTTTGCATTTTTGGGAAGAAAAGTAAATCTCTCTCCTTCTCTTAGGTAGAATTTCATTGAAGAGGAAATCTTGCATTGTCATATAGATCAGTGTGTATCTTCTTTAATTTCAAGTTTTCACTCCATGGTTCCACCTAAACGCACAAGATAAAATTAACGGTAGTACTAGGTTAAAACTTTTAGCAATTTGAGTGATAAGTTAGAGACATGTTCAGGCGTCGTTAAGCGTAGGAGCTGTCATTACTCATTTGCATTACATCCTGAGACTCGTACAGTTCTTCCACGTACCATCAGTATATCGAACGGCCTTTCACTGAGCTATCATTAAGCGTAGGAGCTGTCATTACTCATCTGCATTACATCCTGAGACTCGTACAGTTCTTCCACGTACCATCGGTATAGCGAACGACCTTTCACGTACCCTTGAGGTATATAGAAAGGTACTTCACATACTCGATTGTATATTGGAAGGCCCCTTGTGTATGGTTATGCATTAGATAGCACTACTACTGATTTGAGCTCCCATGTACCTTGAGTATACCAGGAGACCCTTTTAGGAATCCTCAAACCATCTGAGTTATCCTACTGGCCAGTCCTGTGAGGTTCCTAACTCTTATCCACTCCTTTCACATGTTTGCTTGTTTCTTTTAGTTTGAGTAGTACTTGCTTGTGTGTGGTATTTAGGGGGTTATTAGAGAGTTTAGAGATGGCATCCTTATTTGGGACTACCACTCAAGAGGTCCCTTTCCAAGGTGTACCTTTTGTATTCCCTCCAAGTGAAGGTATTGGTCCTCCCTTTATTGCCACTCTAAATCTTCCAGGATTAACTATAGGATTACCGGTCTGGATTTTTAATCCGGTAATTCCTGTTACACCTAATGTCTCAAATGCCATCTCTCCTTTGGGAGAGGATCGAACTCAACCTAATCCCTTTCCTTCTTCATCGGTTGTTGTTTCACCCCTTTCTTCTTCTTCACTTGACCAAATCCCTATGGTTAGTGGTCATGTGGATAAGAAGAATAAGAAAGGGAAGAGTAAGAAGAAGAAGGATAAGAAAGAGAAAAAGCAGCAACCATTTTCTCTTGATGGTGCCCATTCTAAGAGAATGATTGAAAAACCCAAGTTCCCTTGTAAGCTTTGTAAGGGGGACCACTTTTTTAAGGAGTGTCCCAGTCTCTCCCGTGTATAAGAAGAGTGGTCTAAAATATCCAAACCACCTGTTTCATCAACCTCTGATCATCATATTGTTGACGATACTCCCTCAACCAGTGACCCATTGGTAAAAGGTCATAAGGGTAAAGTCTTGTATCCTTTTTTGATATGCAAGGCTATGCATCGTACTTTTATTTGTCCAAGCATGGATGAAGCTTCGCGTTGGTTGGAAAATATTACTGATCATCAACAGGTGATTCCAACAAGCGATAGTAACTTATCCCTCAATTTCTCCCTGGTTGACCAAGTGGTCGATTCAGATTTATCTGTGGTTGATCCCACTCTTCCTTTGGAGAGTGAAGTTAAAGTGTTCAAGTTGGTGTCATTTCCACCTGATCCCACTCTTTCATCAGAGAGTGTTAATATTGAAGTAGTCTCTTTGACCAAATATTTTTCTTGTTCTTCTCTTCCAGTAGAGAATGAACTCAAACCTGCTGAAGTTCTTATGCTTCATTGTGATTGTTCTTGACAAAAGGAAATTTTGTCTATTTTGACAGAACCCTCTATGAGTAGTGAGGTTGTTTCCTTTGACTGGATTAACCTAACAAAGTCTCGTCTTCATTTGAGTGTTCCTTTCCAAATAGTTGTGAATGTTACTGCTAGGTAGATACTTCACACTAATGTTGACGAAGGGGCTTCTGTTATTATTCTATTCTCAACTACTTGGCAATATTTAGGTTCTCCTCCACTTGTGCTAGCCACTTATCAGATACTACCTTTTAATTGCAGGCCTGCCTCACCTTTAGGGACCCTTCCTTATTTTCCTATTACGTTAGGAGTGAAAATTGTCTGTATTGATGTAATGGTGGTCCAAAGTCCTTTAGATTTTAATCTACTCCTTGGACGTGATTATGTTTATACCATGAAGGTTGTTGTGTCCACACTCTTCAGAGTTATGCATTTTCCTCATGATGGGAATATTGTGACCATTGATCAGCTTTCCTTTGTTACACCTAACCATCGCATTACTCCTAGTAATCAGACTTCCCTGAATGTGCCGCATGTTCTTGTAGTTCCTCCCCCTTCTTATAGTTAGCTTCTTCCCATCATAGGTAAAATGGGGGGAATAGCTCCAGTCTATGGACATCATAATGGAGCTAAGCCGCTAGCTTTTAGGTAATGGGGGAAACCTACCAACCTTTGGATATCATGTTGGGTAGAAGCAGGTTTGAGAGCATAGTTTACCTTTTGGTTTCAAGATTTCATAAAAATGAAATCATGTTGAGAGCATAGATTAATTTTGGTTTCAAGCTCGTTAAAAAATAAAACCACTCCTTAAGCATAGTTTACCTTTTGGTTTCAAGCTTGCATAAAAATGAAACCATGTTGAGAGCATAGTTTACTTTTGGTTTCAAGCTCGTTAAAAAATAAAACCACTTCTTAAGCATAGTTTACCCTTTTGGTTTCAAGCTTACATAAAAATGAAACCATGTCACGAGCATAGTTCCCATTCTGTATCAAGATCGTTAAAGAATGAAACAGATGGCTATGAGCAAAGTTCCCATTCTATGTCAAGTTCGTTAAAAAATGAAATGGATCTCCTTAAGCATAGTTTACCTTTTGGTTTCAAGCTTGCATAAAAATGAAATCATGTTCCAAGCATAGTTACCTTCTGTTTCAAGCTTGTGTAAAAATGAAACAGATCCCCTTCCCTTGATTTGAGTCTTCACTTTAGTGTTAGAACTTGAACCTTCTTTTCACTTTCCCGATTCTCATTCTTCCTACCCCCTGGTGAACATTTTCACATTAGTAACCAAGTTTTTAGGTTGGGTATGGAAGAAGAATCGTCAGACAAAACGAAACTTGGGGGGCATGTTGAGCCGCTAGCAACCATGCTAGGGGTAAGCTTCACTAGCAATCATGCTGTGGGCAAGATTCCAATCTATGTATATCATGTTAATGGGATTTTTCAAGCATAGTTTACCCATTGTTTTCAAGCTTGCATAAAAATGCAATAAATATTCGAGCATTCTTTCAACTGATCTTCGAGCTCGTTAAAAACAGTAAGATGGGGTTGAGCTTACTTTTCATTTTTCGTGCTCTGGTTAAAACATGAAAAGTGGTTTGAGCTTAGTTTATTACTTTTTCATGCTCTAGATTCAAATATGAAAAAGGTTAATGGAGTCCTCTTTAAACTCTTTTTAGGCTCCCTAAATATGAAAAGATTGTTGAGCAATCTTGTCTTCTTCGCGCTCGTTAAAGCATTTGAAGAGTCATCCGTCTGATGGTAGGTTATCTCTTTTTTGGTTTGGATAGGAATATTTACGAAAAAGGAACACTCCAGCCAATCATGATTGGAAGAGTTCTCGAATGTATGATTTTACACTTTTTTGGGCCTTAGAGACTAAATCATACGAAAAAGGACCCCTTTGGAGTATTCTTCCATAATCGTTCTGTAACACCCCGGTTTTGACCTCGTTGCATTAAATGTACATGATGTATATATTGTAATGAATCGTGGTGTGGAGCTAAAGGAAAAATCCCCACCATTTATTTAGTTGTGTTATGTTTCGGCGAACGAAATCGTTGTCGATGGTCTATCGTGGTACGCAACATATATTAAGTTTTGTCATCATGTAAATATGCATCTTTAATTAAATGAACCCAACCATCTATGCTCACTACAACCATAATGAAAAGGGATTTATTTTCCCAAGGATAAGGGGGAGGATTATTAAAATTTGAACCTATGGGGAAAATCCATGTGTCAGCTGTTAAACCCTTTTGACTTACTCACCTTCCCTTGTCTTATCCAACTACCACCATTAAAAATTCTGCTGTTAGTTAGGGCAGTTATGGCTGGGGAGTGGAGTGTGGCAGGACTGTCAGTCATTGCCCACATGCACACTCCACCAGCAGGTTAACCCTCATGTTGGTAAGGAAAACACCACCGTCATCACTCCAAGTGGACTCTCCACTCTTTCCACTACACCATTCTCTCCATTGTCGGTTCATCCTCATGTGGGGATGGTAGTTCTGTTCATTCTCACACATAGGATTTTTCCTAGTTTTTTTTTACTCACGCAGCAAGCTGGGAGCCGTGTTCTTTCACCCACGATTTTTCCTTGTGAATAAGCCATTCATGTTCTATGTTTGCATGTTTTCCATACAAATTTTATGGATTGTGTGGGTGTATGTTTTCCTTACAGACTAGCATGGCCATGTAATTTTCCCATCACTTCAATATTGAGATCGGGCTGTTGTTCTTCCCTTGATTTGTGGTTGCCGCCATTCTTCTCAATATTCATGGGTTTGCTATGGAATCCCTTACGTTTTGTTTGTTGTGGTCTTCTTTACATTTTGGGGCTACTGTATATTGTTTTGGAGTTGTTTTGGCTATGATAGGGCCAAGAACAACTCAGGAATTGTTTTCCTTGCCCAAGCTGTGAATCACTTGTGTGACTGCGTGTTTGCAGTGGTTGGTCTTCGGACTGTGTTGGAGTAGGGATGAGGGCTTGGTTTCTTGATAAACCTGGTGTGTTTTGGGAACCAGACAGACATATCTAGAGGGCTAGCTTTCTTCTCCACAACCCCTGAATAGCACTAGAAGGGAGGTCAAGGCCTGAGGGACTATGTATCAGAGAAGGGACTGATTTCCTTATGTTGGGTGTGTGTGGGTGTCCTATAATTCAGGATATTTCTAGTGTAGGTGTCCTTAGCTCTGTGATGATCTCACCAGCTTAGCATATGACCCTTCCCAGCTCCTTGATGGTGTGATAAACCTGACCATGTTGGCTTGGCTATCTTGTTGATTGCCTGATAAACCCAGCTGTCTTGGCTTGGCTATGTTTTGTGTATCATTGGCTATGTGTAAGCTTGCGTATTCCTTATTCCTTGGGGAATCATGCCCAGCTCGGGGGTGGTAGCATTGCTGAGTGACTTAGGAGAATGCTAGCCTATGTTTGGGTGGAATGTTACAGCCACGTAGTTGGTTGCGGGATGAGTTATTTATGAGATAAGTAATCTTGACCATTTCGTCTCTGTATTTACATTTATTGTTTAATGAATATGATGAACATGTTGAATGCTTGTATGAATGCATGTTTTCTTCCACTGTGTATGATAAATAATCATGTATGCATGTTCTAGTTCAAATCTTTTTGTTTCAACATTTTATGTCCATACATGTTCATGGGGCGGTTTCCCGGATGGTCAATGCCATGATAGTGTCCTCTTCACCGGTCGGAGGGGCAGGGACGTTACACGTTCAAACTCTCTAAACATGAACAATACCGAGTTTTCTTTCATTGGACTCCTTAAATTAAACATTGAGAGACCTGTTTTGGGAATGGACCCCTCCTCTCTCAGGTTTGTAAAACATATGAGTATGGACTTGTCTTTCGACAAGCTATATCAAGTGTTTGTTACCCTCTTTGAACTCGTAAAACTGAAAAGAGGCACTCATCGATCATGATGCGGGAAATGGGAAGGGAATCATTTTGCAAATAAATGGCAGTATTTTGTCGTTACCTTTGAACATGGCAATTGTCTGCACATCATGTCAGTCAATTGGGTATTCAGCTGATCTCCATGATGATCCACTTTCATGAGTCATGCCACTCCTTTGAGTATTTTAAAAGAATGCATTGTCCACTATCACATTGTGTGTTTGTCCCATCCAGTCATGATACCAAGTCTTTTGTCATGTCGCCTAATGTTCAAAGGGGATTTGAAGAAGTTTTACCTCTGCAATTCATACAGTCTTTGTGTTAGTATTTTTGAGTCATTCTTATGGTTACTACATTCAAATCATTCCAGAACTATGTTTCTAGTTTTGTGTTGTTGATGTGGGACTCATCATGGCCCTCCTTCGATGAGACTATTCCCATCGACATCGACAGCTCATCATCCAGGAAATAGTCTTAGAAACAAAAACTTAGTACCTTGAGATCTGTATGCCTTAATGATAGATTCTCTCACTCTCGACATAGGTTCACATCATTGACCTTTGATCGATAGAATCGACTGGGTGTTCGACATCAAGACATCTATTCACACTCAGTAGATTGTACTAGGGTACCTTGGGAATCATTGGCATTAATGGTGATCTCCCTCGCAGTTGTTAACGGTTCACATCATTGGCCAATAATCAAGTGGTTTCTACTATGTTTGACTTCAGATCATTGTAATCACATGGATAGAATCGTACTTTGTGGAAGACAAGATGAAGACCTTGGGTATTTGTTTAAAAGCGCTCATTGCTTTTACCTAGGATGCAATGGAGTTTTGTATATCCAACATGGATCCACATTTGTATGGTCATGGCTATGCTCAAATTTGCGTCTGTATGACATAGATCTACATTGTATGTTTGGTAGCTATGTCCAAGTATGAGTCCTCTATCACATGGATCTACACTGTATTCTAGTAGCCATGCTTGTTTATTCCTTCCATGGATCTGCCTTGTATTGGTCTATAGCCATGAGTTGGTTACTTGTCTATGAGTCAAAATATTGATGTACTATAGATGCCTACTTGACTATATGCTCCGATCGAGCTGACATTTTCACCTCGTAGCAACGACTTGTTATCTCAAAGCTCTCATTTATCGTATGCCTCTAAGACTCATGCTTTCCGGGCCATCCTGTTAATACCAAAATCCTGTCATCATCATGTGATAAGACCTTTGAAATACCTATTTTCCCTTAATCCCAACACTTGGAGTGGGAACCCATGTTGATTGTCAATCTTTCATAAAAAGACTCAGCACTGTGCTTTCCCCTTTATCCATGAGCGGTACCTTGCTCGCACTGACAGTGCCTTGTTATCCATACGCGGTGCCACCGCTTATAGCCCTTGGTCCATAAGCATTTCTTACCTGAACCACTTTGTCATAGAAGGAGAAAAGTGGTACCCTGGGTAAAATGGGAAAAATAGAAGATTCTCGAGGCTTCTAGATCATGAGCCTTATGTCCTCTCTTATCCCTGTCATTGTGGGTCAGTTGAGCTCGAGATCCCTCATCCTAGGATCTTAGAGGCCACCTCATCCACAAATATCTCAACCATTCCTATCCATTGAGCCTTATAAATACAAGCTCATGCCCATGGTTGACGGGAGAACCATTGAAGTATTGTTATGCTATTGGGTTGACCACTTGGCCCAAGCAATTGGAGAGAATAGAGAGAAAATTTGGAGCTTATGGGGATGAAATTTTTGGTTTCATGGAGGTGCATGTCAACATTAAGGCTTAATTGGTTGTAAAATTCTCCATTTTAATCTTAATGCAAATCCGATTTTCATCCCACTTTGCTATTGTTGTTTGATTTCACATGTATATGTTGTTGGATTCCTTAGTCACTAACATGGATTAATAGATTATGTTCTGGTAGCTTTGATGTGTTTGTGTATTTAATCTAATTGTAGGTAAATAGGTTTACTATCGAAGCAGGCATTCTAGGTATCTACGATATACAGGGAGGGTCTTCATCCTTTGTCGTTCATTTGTTCTGGATTTGAACCATTCAAACCAGAGGAACAACTTCTGTTCACAGAAGGTGAAATATTCCTACAAACAATTGGGTATCTTGATGAATCAAAAGGTTTCAAGCTACTGGATATCAACACAAAACATATCATCATCGAGAGAAGTGTCAAGTTCGATGAGCCTCTTTAGGAGGTGGAACTAGTGAAGGAGAAAACTGTCGAATTTCCTTCCTATTCTACTGAATATTTGGATGATGAAATTGGGGGTGATGACCTTGATTTGGATCCTTTGATTTCTGATATAAGTGTATAGAAAACATCAGATTCTGAATCAGAACTTGAAGTACAAAATCATCTTCCCACATGGGCCCAACAGACACTCTCCTCCGCAATAGATAACATTGGAAATCTGGATGATCCAAGGAGAACCCGATCTGATTTCCAAAGAGCAAGTATTGTGCTCTCTTTTACTGATAATTTACTGTTTTAAACTTGTTATTTTATGATTATTTCAGACCAAAAATCCTACTACCATGCTCGGAAGGATCCGAGATGGCAAGTTTCCATGGATGAAGAGATGAATTCTCTTCAGAAAAACACTACTTGGGAGCTAGTTTCTCTTCCTCCGGGAAGGAAATTGGTTCAATGCAAGTGGGTGTTTCAGACCAAGGTTGCTTCTGATGGTAGAACCTACAAATATAAGGCAATTCTCGTGGAAAAAGTTTTCTCTCATGTCCAAGGTGTGGACTACCATGAGATCTTTTCACCGGTTGCAAAAATGGACTCCATCCGCCTAGCTTTGGTAATTTCAGCATCTAAGCACTGGGAAGTGCATCATATGGATGTTAAGTTATCCTTTCTGAATGGATATATTTATGAGGATATATACATGAATCATCCTGAGGGATACATCTCTGATCCATATTTGGTTTGCAAGATAAAGAAGTCACTATACAGGTTAAAACAAGCCCCAAGAGAGTGGTATTCCAAGATGGATGCCTTCCTTCTCTCACAAAAATTCCAAAGGTGTAGATCAGATACAAATGTGTATATACAGCAGTATGATGGTCATTTGATTATTATTGTTTTATATTTTGATGACTTACTGATCACAAGTAGCACAGTTGCTTCCATTTCAGCCATCAAAACCGCTCTCCACAATGCTTTTGAAATGAGCGATTTGGGGCTCAAAATTGAGCAAAATTCTGATGGGATAATGGTCACTCAGTAAAAATACATATCAGAACTGTTATTCAATTTTAACATGGCTAAATGTAGGCCTGCACCATTCCCTTTCCTTTCAGGGATCAGCCTTGAAGAAGGAAAAAGCACACCTCCCATGGATTGCACTATCTATCAACAACTGATTGGTAGCTTGTTGTACTTGACACATTCTTGGACTGATATCTATTATGCCATGAATGCCATATGAATATGCATGAAAAAACCTCATGATCTTCATTGGAAGGCATCCAAGAGGATCCTCCAGTATATTCAGGGAACTAGGACCTATGGCATTCACTATGCTGCAGACTCCGAGCTAGAGCTAGTTGGATACACAGATTTCGATTGGGTGGGTGATTCTATTGATCAGAATTCTACTTCCGAATACGTATTCATGTTTGGTGGTGGCCCCATTTTCTGGTCTAGCAAAAATTAGGCTGCCATAGCATTATCTTCAGCAGAGGCCGAGTATCAAGGAGCAGTGAATGCTTGCATCTAAGCAGTTTCGTTGCAAGGCATTCTTTCAGAGTTTGATATTGGTAGTACTTTGTCCATTGTCCTCTTTTGTGACAGTAAAAGTGCTATTAAGATATCCACATATCCAGTTACTAGGTAGGGGACCAAGCATGCAGAGATCCACATGCACTATATCAGGGAGCTAGTGCATGACATGACCATCATTCTGTAATACTACTCGACTGATGAGTAGATTGCAGACACATTCACCAAGATATTTTTAGAAATGAAGTTCACTTACCTTTGTTCACTATTGGGGGTGAGTCCATTAGGGTGATCAGACTACTTTCAGTGTTCATCTTGAGGGGGGGGGTTTTCCCACTGGGTTTTCCCTCTTTTGCCCACTTAGTTTGTTTTTGAGCATTGTTTCAGTTTCAGCATTGTATAGGGTGACCTATGGCCTTAGTTGCTAGGGACTTAGCATTTTTATGCATTTTATGTTTTCTAACTCCTCCTAAGTATAGCTTAACGAGGGGTGTTGGAGACATTTACCACCTTACACACTCATATTGGTCAATTTGGCCTAGTTAAACCACTATCCTAAGTATTATTGACTTAACTAACATTAGAGGAGCACTAGATGACATCAGATAGATCACACCCACGCCTAGCTTCATTCAAGGAGGCTAACTTAGCCTTCTCCTACATTCGGGGAGGCTAACTGGTGCACTCCGGGGGTGATCTGAGTGTCATTAATGCCCCATATTGCTAACTTATGGTTACAATCAGTTAACTAGAGTAGTGAAGGTGCCCTCCATCATTAAATTGATTATTTATTAATTATTTAAAGAACTAGAGTCAACAGGGGTGCCTCCAACCACTTCTAATGTTCAGTTACACTTCAGTTAACCTCATCGTTGTTCATTGGATTCATTGATGCACTACCACTTATTGGTTGGTTTGTTGTGACGTGTGTCTGACCTACTTTCAGTTAGACACAGTCATTTATTGCACTCCAACTTCAGATAGGGCTCAATTGAGTCAACTAGGGTTTTGATCAGTGGTTAACTTGAGTTTTGACTATGGCTTACATTTAGTTAAGCTAGACTCACTCATTCAATTCGAATGACCTCCTTGGGAATTCGAATTGCTTTGTCATTCATGCTTGTAGCATGATCTTGTATTGTATTACTCATTCTTTGTGTGAATATACAGAGAGGCTACTCATTTTGTAGCAGAATTACACCATTTCCATGCCTTATTGTTATTAATCTTTAATGAGACTTGTGTTTAGTCCCTAGATTACTGTGAGAGATTAATACAAAAGGCGTTTTGTTAGATATTCATATTCTTTTTGACCTTGATCTTAGGAATCATATCCAGAATAAAATGAATGAGAAACAAACAAACCATGACATTTGGTAGGTGACCTTCTCCTTCCTTCTCCCATTTGCTTTCCCAAGGTCTCTACTTCCATCTTCATTTGAGCCAACATAGCAGGCCCTAGAATTTTTTTTTTGAACTAGACTACTAAGTCTTTGACACTCTACTTCTAACTTTTCAATCTTCTTAACAACTTATAAATGTTGCTTATTAGCTACATCTGCACTTTTCATACTTATATTTGTTTCTTCGTTCCGAATCTCAAGTTCCTTACTAAGCACATGAAGTTCGTATTTCAAGGACAATGTATCATGTTCATATGATTCAATATTTACCTGGAGAACTTTAACCTCAACCTCAGCTTGGGATCTAGATTCATTTAATTCTCCCACTGCTTTTGTACATTCCTTCAAAGATCTGGATATTGCAGTATTCTCTACTCATGCCTGAAGAAGCTGCTATTCTAAAGCCATTATTTTGGCCTCAAATTCAAATCTGATTTTCTCCCACTCGATAGTCTTGTTCATAGCAGTTTCATGAAGTTTGTGTTCTTTCTCCTCTTTCACATGCTGAAGTTTCCTCATGGACTCTTTGAGAGCACCATCAAAATGGGATACTTTGTTTTCAAGTGCAAGCTTTTGCTTCTTTAGGGACTCAGCTTGTTGTTTTAAGGCCCATGCTTCTGCTCCTGTCTGCTCCCTGTTACCCCCTCTTTCAACAAGGTTATCCACCATAGATATGAGTATATGAGTATGGGGCCTTTGTCATCACCTCACCTTTGAAAAGGGGTTTGGGGACCAAATTAGACAAAGGATGAGAATTTCAAACAGCCCAGAGCATGAACATGAACTCATACTCCTTTCATTTAGTTGTTGTCGATCAAATACAAAAAGTTTTCTAGATTCTTAGGTTGTAGGAACTCCAAAATATATGTGTCTAGAACTTTGAGCAGATATCCCTTATGGTTTCAAATCAGATATCTGGTCCTTAGGATGTTGCATGTATGAGATGGATACTCATCGATATGCATTCAAAGCATTTGATATGGTAGGACTAATAAGTAAGATAAATCGTTCATCTATTGGACTAGTACCTACTACATACTCCTCTGCTTTGAGAAGTCTTGTTAAAAGCATGCTGACGAAAAATCCAAAACACAGACCCACAACTGTTGAAATTTTAAAGGCATCCTCATCTGTAACCTTATGTGGCTCAATGTTCTGCTCAAGCTAGATTCATAGTTTGTACAACACCTGATAGACCAATTCATAAGTCACGCCGTGTTCAGGAAAACATGGAGGAAATCCAGAGCAGTAGCCATTCCAATAGTGACAGGAATAGCTTCAACACAAATGGGAAAATTAGTACAGGTGTGGCCTATGAGTGCGAAGCCAGTAATGACTATGCACTTCCGAGTGATGATTTAAATGATTCCAGTGAGGATGATGGACAACTTTGGGAATTTTCTAGTTCAGGAAATAAAACAGCTGAAACCTGAGAAAATTTTGTTAGCAAATTTAAAAACGGAAGCAAAAGTTCCAATAAATGCCTCCCCATTAAGAAGCAACCATGTAAGCTAAATAGTACCTTCTGTTATCCCCAGGTTTCATTCACACAAAGATGGGGCTTTACCAAAAGAAAATGTGGATTCTTCTAAGAAGGCATAGCCATCATCTCATTCGAAGCATGTCCTTCCTATTGCACAGATCGCCCTGAGGAGAAGCATCATTACCAGTCAAGCCATGAAATTGTGGAGCTAGTTTCTCTCCATTTGACAAAACCAAGATTTTGTTGACAGCCAAAATCGTGGAGTTTTTGGAAGCCCGTTGGAACATGTATCAGTCATCTCCATCGGCAACCATATTTTTGTATGACAACCAAGTCATAATTTTTAGGACCAGACCCATAGACTACGCTTTGATAGTCATGATGGGTTTCAGCTTAGCATTCGTTATGGTGATCATTTGTTGATAGATTCCCGGTTTGAAATTAACACTCTCTTCGAGTTTTGTGGGATAGCAGGAATCTTGGTATCAATTACCATTTATTGTAAGCAGTCGATGTTAGTTTTTTATGGTGGAGAAACCATTTCAAAAAAAAATGGAGCTCGAAAGCGACTGTTGATTCTTTTATCGACTCTATGTTTAGATAAATCAGTGCCATGCTTGGTTTTCAGTGGGAACATGATAGAGGCAAATGTCAAGCATGTTTCAATCAAAGGAAAATTTGCAACCTGTCTTTCATCATGGAATCCCAATGTCTTAGTTAAATGGGGGCAGGGTAGCCAAATATTGAGTTAATCTGGAAGTTATATGCTAAATCCAATTGACAACCAAACAAAATACAAATTGTGGAATTATAAGCCAGCGCATGTTCCTTTTTTCCCTCCATGTATAGATTGATCTTATCAGCGGTCATTTTTTGGGGCTCTCAATTCTTGATTCTTATTCCATAAAGTTTCTCTAAAAAAAAACAACCAGTGACAGACTGATCAAGTACACAACATTTAATTGATGAAACTACTACCTAGCACATAGCGTTTTATCCTTCTGCCACTCAAAGTAAATTCATGGTCCATTAGTGAAGTCTGCACATGGTGTCATGGAGGCATGGGAGCAATGCTGACATCCAACACAAGGCTCTATTTAGTCACTTTTTTTGTGATTTTTCCATTTTCATGCATCCAGTCAAATTGGCATCCCATCAGGTTTTCAGTCTGCCAGCATCTTGTGGAATACAATTGGTGGGTAGCATTTCATCTAATAGGTCGACTCATCAAATTCACAACCAGTTATCTGGAATTTTCGATGTCTGGTGATATTATTATGTACCTTCATTCAGGAGCGGCAACACTCCCAACCTGCCTAGGAAACACTGTTAAATCAATTTCAAAGCATGACCACAAATAGTAGGTAAAGAGGAGTTTAATAACCTAGATATCTCTTACACAACTATTTGTAGAAAAGGCTATAAGTGTATAATTATTACTAGCATATGCACCCGCCGAGGAAAAGAAAATTCAAAGTCAGTATAATAGCAGTGATTGTTAACAGGCTGAAAAGTTGAAAATGCCAAAAATCTATTAATTATTGGTCAATTTTCAAGAGTCGATCATAGCATACTTTAGAAGAACAAATATTGATGATGTTTAAATGGTAACAAATAATTCACTAAGCTAAACCTACCCGACATGAGTTCTTCTGCAACTTTTGCATGCTCTTTAACCAAACTTTCTTTAGTATTGATCTCTGAGGGGGCTGCAGAGATCTTTTCATTCAAACTCTTTACTTTCTCCTATAATTCTTGCAAATGAGTCATTTCTTCCTCATATCTATGCACATACTCCTCAAGAGCCTTGGAGGTATCCTGCGCCTTGGAGGCTTCCTTCCAACCAAGTGAAAGAATTCAATAAAGATAGTCAAACTTTGCATTTTTTAACAATTTATATAAGATACATCAAACACACTTATCAAAAGAATTAATTTCAAGTATATTCTAAAGTAACTAAAGTATTCGTATGATAGGTGACTTAATTTAGAAGTTAATGGCCCACTCAATTGTTCTTAACATGTTCTTAACCATTAGGCCCAGATCAATTTCTTTCCTTTTGATTGTTTTGGCATGTACACAACTAGCCTTTCAAATTCAAGAGATCATAGATAACATAAGATAAGATAATGTTTCTATTGCTAAATTTCTGTGGTGGTTAGTTATTGATGTTGCTGTCGGAGAAACCACAGTATCGAAATGATCGAGTCGACGTTTCGGATCCATATCAGGATCCATCTTTAGGACAAAGTCGAAAGTGAAGAGAGTGAGAATTATTGATAAATACCGGAACCAAGTAGAAAATGTCTAAGGTCGGCCGCAGAGGCTAGGGTTTGCTAGGTTAAGCTTTTTTATTTTAAATTCAAGAATGTGCGGAAAATCTATTCTTCAACCCTATTTTTTGGAATAAGAACATGTTTATATTGTTAACATTTTCTTACAATGGCTAAATTAAGACAATATTAAAAGTTTTATTAAAAACTTAAGGGAAAAAACTAAATTCAAAATGTCACAAATATTTATTATTATTAATAATTTTTTATTATTAACACATTTTTAGGATTAATAATGTGCTTAACCTTAGGGAAATTTTAATTTTCTTCTATTTTATTTTAATTTTAATTCTAATTTTACTGAAAAGTGAATTTTAATTTTACTCTAAAATTCTTAAAATTTTTAAATGAATTTTAAAAATTAGAATGTTGGTTATCATTTATTTTAAAAGAACCTAAAGTTTCCCAAAAGATGGTCAATTTTAATTATTATTACAAATTTAATATAAAGTATAGTGAGTCAAAATGTCAAAAATATTTGTTATTATTAATAAATCTTTATTATTAACAAATTTTATATTAAATGATTATTGATGTGCCTAAACCTAGGTAAAATTTTTAATTTTGTTCTATTTTATTTAATTTTAATTATAATTTTTCATTTTTATTTCAATTTTAACCTGTAATAAAATTTTATTGAAAAGTGAAGTCTAAAATTATCCTAAAAGATTCCTTTCACTTTTCAATAAAATTTTATTACAGGTTAAAATTGAAATAAAAATGAAAAATTATAATTAAAATTAAATAAAATAAAACAAAATTAAAATTTTTACCTAGGTTTAGCACATCAATAATCATTTAATATAAAATTTGTTAATAATAAAGATTCATTAATAATAACAAATATTTTTTGACATTTTGGCTCACTATACTTTATATTAAATTTGTAATAATAATTAAAATTGACCATCATTTTTGAAACTTTAGGTTTTAAAATAAGTGATAACCAACATTCTAATTTTTAAAATTCATTTAAAACTTTAAGAACTTTAAAGTAAAATTAAAACCAACTCTTTGACCTTTTAGACCCTTAGGTTTCCTAAAATTAACCTAAATGATTGCTTTCACATTTCAGTAAAATTAGGAATTATAATTAAAATTAAAATAAAATAGAAGAAAATTAAAACTTCCCTAAGGTTAAGCACATTATTAATCCTAAAGATGTGTTAATAATAAATTTTATTTATTTATTAATAATAATAAATATTTGTGACATTCTGAATTTAGTTTTTCCCTTAAGTTTTTAATAAAACTTTTAATACTGTCTTAATTTAGCCATTGTAAGAAAGGTTAACAATAGAAACATTTTCTTATTCCAAAGAATAGGGTTGAAAAATAGATTTTCCACACATTCTTGAATTTAAAATAAAAAAGATTAACCTAGCAAACCCTAGCCTCTGCGGCCGACCTTAGACATTTTCTACCCGGTTCCAGTATTAATCAATAATTCTCACTCTCTTCACTTTCGACTTTGTCCTGAAGATGGATCCTGATATGGATCCGAAACATCGACTCGATCATTTCGATACTGTGGTTTCTCTGACAGCAACATCAATAAGATAATGTTATTAATGCCCAAATAATTATCAAAGGATAGGTCAATAGGACTAAAAAGTACAATCAGTGATAAGAACCTGTAGAAATGTGCTAGGCTACTCTAAATGCATAAAGTAAATTTAGCAAACAAAATCAAAATATTTTAGGCCAATGTTTGCAACATTTCCCCCCCTTTTTTTTGGCCCACATAACACATGGATATACAGGTATGAATATGTAGACACATACAATCCACGAATACATTGATGACATGAAGACATAATTATATGCATGTAAGTCTGTGTGCTTTGGTGAGATGAAAAATTATAAATAAATACATTAAAAAATTGGCTCATAATATATGATATATCATATTCTAAGTACTACCTGTCAGGGTGACACTGTCTATATTAATTTTGGAGAAATTGGATTTCCTGTAAACAGTAGACATCAAAATATTTTCTATCATTTTCTATCTCCATCCACCCTCCTGCTACCAGCTTCATATATGCTTTGATTGGGTTATTGTCGTTGATGATGCATTTGATATTATACCTTCTTAGCTCTATGGGGATATGACTAGGGACATAGTTCATACTACATATTCAAGTGAGAAATTCCACAAACAGTTAAGGCGGCCAACCTCCTTTGTCCTTCATGCCATCTTCACTAGTCAAAATATTCTCATAGCACATCATAAACTGTTCACAACTTCCTGCAATAATAATGAACTCATTTGTATACATGGCCAAGACAATCATATCATATCTCTAAAATTCAAAGAACAAATTGAAATCTACACTAAACTCAGGACAACCCAACATGAGTACAATCTCATTGAAACTGATCCAAACTGGTGGTGCACGCATCAACCCATTTATTGAAAGACCCTCTTCCTAGAGAAACCTCTGACCACTATGCTCTACTTATAATCCAATAACATTCATGCAAATTCTTATGCACAGTGCACTTGCTTATGGCCATAAGATCAATGAGTATTGACAGGATTGAGTCACAGTGCAAAGTCTCCATGGGTTATTGGAGCCAATTGTACTTTTTTTATTTTTAATAATGAATATCCTGTCAATTCGTAATGAATATCCTATCAATAATGGCTTAGTGTAGAGTCTTATATGTAGGAGATCTTTTGTTTTAATATTATCTATTCATTATTAATGGCTTAGTGTTTTTTTTGGGTTTTGTAATATAGAGATTGCACTATCAATAATTTTGTCAGGGGCACATTAGTATTTGATTTATTCTTTTCTTTTATGTAGAATACATTAGCAGTCTTATGATTCTAGCATTTTTTCCTGAGTTAATAGACCATTCTTGTAACTGTTGCAGCCATATAAGTAAGTTTGAAATTTTCCTATGAGTGTAAGTACTAGATTGATCTGAATCCAAAATACATAACCAGAGGCTTTGGTTTCTTTGATCCCATAGCTGGGGCACTGGCTTTGGTTTCTTTGATCACACAGATGGGGAATTGGACATATATCGTAGCTTGGTCTAACTCTTTCAAATATAAAGTTGTGTTTGCATGGTAATGACCATATCTTTCATCCCATAGTATAACTATCTTGGAAAATGAACATATGTATCATGTCAAGCTAAGGATAAAATTGAGTGTTAGTAACTGTAATCATTTGAATTAGTTTACTTTGAAATTCTAATGCCGAAATTCAATTATATACTACCTTTAAGTATGGGAAGTCAAAGAACTCTCACAGTTTTGACATAGAAGAAAATGCATTTTATGGAACATCAATAGTATCTTAAGCATGCGACTGTATCTGCAAATAATAAACATAGAAATATAGTTCTTTCTTGAGTTTCTCTGTAATGACAATTCATCATAAATTCATTCATTCATTCTGCAGGTATCTCTACCTTACCATCTTAAGGGATGGAAGATGTGAATTCCTTAAATGAAAATCTCCTCTCGTAGATGTTGAAGGGTAAGACGCGAATGACTTAAATCTCTTCTCCTTGATTCTGAAGCGTAAAACGAATGCAGTGACAAAATTAAATTGTGTTTTGTGGATGAAATAACAATTTTATGTAGAACAGGTTAATCTGTCAGTTGGTCCATCAAAAAATCAAATATCTATTGTGTTAACTTTAGACATTCAACAATTGAATGCTTGGTGAGATTCTGAGACACATACAAATCATCCCTCTGAACTATTCATCCTCCACAAATAAAGGGCCTTTTCACATTTATTGACAGATTCAGTTCCATATTAGAGTCTACCTGTTTTGCACTGTGCTCAGCTAGTCAACCCAATTTTGGCTAAATCCTACACATTTTTAACTTTGTTAAAGCATCCCGCAAGGTGTATTAAAAAAAGTATTCATGAATTTATTCTTATAACTATCTTAAAGCATCTCACTAGGTACATTAAGAAATTTTTTCGTTCATTTGTTTTGATGCAACAATCTTTAACGCGACTTAGAAGAACAAGTATCTAAGTTACAGTTGAATGAACTATAATTATTGGACTAAGAAACACATAATTTCGATTGCATATTTGGATTTTGGGATAGATTACTTGTTGGATGTGGTGTGTGCTAGTATCCAATCCCACCTTGTCATGCTCCATAGTGGAATGTTGACAGGGTGCAACTAAGTACTGATAACATTTAAATGTTTTTAATAACTTGTGTTTTTCTCTACATTCAAATTCCCAACATGCCAATTATGTTTCTTAAGGTACAACATGGGATAATTCTTTTCCAATATTGAAGAAAGCTTCAGGGTGTAAAGTCCTTGCATTAGCTTTCTTCCTCTCTTTGGTAACATGGCATTAGAATCGTAACTGAGAGAATCAATCACAACAGAATCATAACTTTAAGTGGGGATTTACATTTACATATGGTATTCCATCATCACTCTTCACTAACATTCCCAACCATTTGTATAGAGTCCTTATATCCTAAACTAACCTTATAGATTCCTCTTTTGTTTATCGCTTTCTAAAGCTGATGTCCGTCCTCTGAAAATACTAGTGTTGTGTCCAAAAGTTCATGTGAAATGAAATGAGAGTATTGTGACTCCATTGAGAATCTAAATGGACAATAGTATTTTCCTTATAGGTTATTTGCACTAAAATGTCTCTTGAATTAATACCTCCAATAATATAGCTAGCAAACATGGAGATATTAGGGTACAATAATCAGCTTTGAATTAGAGTTAACAAGAGCAAAGCTGAACTTGGCCGATGAGAAATCTTGCAACCCGTGGCTTGTACATGAGGTATTTAGGGTAAATGTGAGAAAAATATGCAAGGAGAGGAATAAAAATGATATAAGGAATATTTTATTTTAATTTCATTACAACTTTATTGATGCATAGTCTGACCTAATTCCTGTTACTACTTATTATGTTGGGTTAGAAACACAACAGTAAGATTGATTGCTCATTGTCTTCGACTAGTTTATGGACTGGTTTATAAGGTACAAGATTTCAGAGTCTTGCATAACCCATCTTCCACAGGTCAATGATATTCAAGATATTGCTAGAGCGATCATGGAAAAATGGCCACAAAGGATAACATTTGTTCCTCTCAGAATAAGTAGTGGAAGTTTTCCAGGGATTACAGCTGAAACTTTTACTGAAGACACCCAAATTTGGAAATCCAGTGTGTTATACTATGGAAGTATGGTAGGTGAAATTAATAAATGAAGATACCATAACATCATGGACATCTTCTTTGTTTTATTTTAACATCTTCTTTGTTAATCTTTCTAGAGGAACTTGTACTTGTTTGATTATATCATATGGTTTAAACAATGACTATTTTACTTGAATATCATTGTACTCTCATTTAAATATGTGTCTTAATGTCCTCTTATCATGGGTATCTTAATGGAGTATGATTAAATATCAAAATTTAAACAAACATAATGGTTGCTAGGGAATAGTGATTTTTGCAATTCCATTAAGCCAATTTCATTAGTTTTGTTAAAAATTCCTAGAAAAGGTTTATGGATTTCATAACCTTCTTGATCATATATTGTGAACTTATACAATCTATCATCCTTTTCCAAAGTTTTGTATTGATCCCTTTTGTCATTATAGAGGACTCTGTAAGTTAGGTTTCCAAACTCTTAAAAAGTTCTAGCTCAATGGACGAGCGTCTGCCTTATAAGCAGGAGGTTGGTAGTTCGATTCGTCCATGCCCTAATGATATTATAATATCAATTAAAAACAACTAAATTAGTAAGACAAAAATAAGAGATAAGTGACCAAAAAATGAGAGATAAGTGACCAAACAAAATGACCAAAATTCATATATAAAATTACTAAAAACGACTAAATTAGTCACCAAAAAATGAGAGATGTGAAACTAGGCATTAAAAAGGATGCAACACGTGGTGCTAATGATGAAGCCAAACATGGTGTTGATATGGTAGCAAAATAAGATGCGAAACTAGACATTAAAAATGATGCAACATGTGACACTAATGATGAAGCAAAACATGGCGTTGATATGGTGGAAAAATAAGACGTTACTTTGGATGCAAAACATGGCGTTACATAGGAAGAAAAATATGGTGCAACAATAGAAGAAATATTTGGCGTCATTTTGGTAGAAAAATACGATGCCAAAAAGGAAGAAAAAATTGGTGCAAATTTGCAAGCGAAAATTGACAAATATTTAGAAGTAAAACATGGTGCAAAATGGGATGCTAAAGTGGTAGCAAAAATGGATGCAATATTGGATGCTAATTTTGATTCTAACATGGTGCTATTAAGGATGCAAAGATGGTGCTAATGTGGATGCCATTTAAGAAGCAAAAGAGGGCACTCACTAGGAAGCAAAATAGAACGTTATTTACGAAGAAAACCTCGGTGTTGTTTAGGAAGCAAAGTTGGACGCTATTCTGGAAGCAAAAAGATAGACGCTATTTTGGACGTCATAAAGGATGCTATCTAGGAAGCAAAAAAATACTTTTTTGAGACGCTTTAAGTTTTTTCCATGATGCGTCCCATTTAGCGTTTAGTTTGAACACTCAATGTAAAAAAAAATTACACTAAAAAGGGATGCTAAATGGGATGCTAATTCCAGTATTTGCTGTAGTGAAAATCCACCAGATTTGGGTCATGACCAACAAGAAGAGGGCATAGATGAAGAAGTGTCACTGATGGAAGAAGATATGTGGATAGAGCAATGTGAAGCTCTGTAAATTAGCATACCCTAAATTTTTATTCCTCAATCTCTAATAAATTCGAACCAGAGTGCCTGAGTGCAGAACATTGTCAAAGAAGACCTAAGACTATGATCTGGCGAGTTCGGTGTATGGATTCGACTAGACGATGAAGGAAATGATGTCTACCATATTTTGATTTGTGGACCAGTGGAAGAAACTGGGTTACATTTCATTCATACCCATCCAACCATAGTATCCATCTACACTACCTGGAACATGAAGGAGAAGCCCCGCATCCAAACACGGCTTTAGATAATACAGACCAGTCGGATTCGCAAGGAAGGATATCCTAGTTATAATAATTCACTTGGATATCAACGAAAGGAGTCAAACTAAACTGACAACTTGTCGAGAATGAACCAAAAACTACAAACAAAATGTTTGACAGAAATGAAAAAAACTGTAAACAACACAAGGCTACAAAGAGTATCCCACCACCCCCACCATCACGCCCTCCACTGCCTCCTGAAGGAGACATCGACTTTGAAGACATGGGGCATGGCTCCACACACATCCCTCTCTATGAGGGTGATGAATATCCTAGACAACATTAGTTCATTTTTGAGTCGACATAGGAAGCGAACGCAGTAACAAATGAATATTGATAGATGGCACAGTTCGACGGTGCTTTGCAAAAGTGAGAAATGACATGGTATATGACATATACTGAGAAAATTCCCAATGCGACCAAAGAAGAAATTAAGTAGCAATTTCTATCATTCTTCAAAACACTAGACATGAAGCATCTGGTTGCAAAGAAGTTAAAAGCGAAAGTCCATAAATCGACATAGAATGTTCGAGATTATGGAAAAATATTAAAGGACCTACTCAGCCAGCTGGATTATAACATAGATGAGAAACTACTAATCCAATGGTTTCTTGCAGGGATTTCAGAGAACATCTACATGCACATTATTCTAGACACATTTAAAACATACGAAGATGCACTTACGGAGGCGTTGCAAGCTATGCTAGATTTTTAACATTAAGCTATCATTATTAGGATCTTTAACTAAGAGAATAACAAGAACAACAATCAAACACAAGAAACAATGAACATAGTGTTTTTCCTCGAGGAAACTATAAATGGAGAAAACCCCGCAACTTCCTCAGAGATAGAATCAACACCAAAAGTAAAACCCCAAAACAGTAAGATGATCTCCTAACAGCATCAACCTCTTTCTTCCTAGCCCAAGTGTCTTCTTCTTCCTCACCTATGCGCTATAATTGAGTGTGAGTGAGTGTGTGATAAATAGAGAGGTTATCTCTCTATTTATACTAATTCCTGATTTGACTAAACCCAACTAGAGCCGACTTCACTAGGTGAGTCTAATAACCCTAGTGTGCTAGAACTGCAGGGACTTTAACCCTTGATCAATAGGAGGGTTACCCACAATCACTTGACATGACTTGTTTACATTATAGATCCTCCCTATCAGAACATTGGGGCATGACATAAATCAATTACATTACAAACACATCCCAAAATAAACATTGGGGTACAAGACATAAGATACATAGGTGAATACATTCTGAATTTATGAATACATCAACACTCCCTCTTAACTAGGAATGTATTCTTTCGACACAATTTCCAGCACTGGTCTTCTTCTCTATATCGACTAGATCATCTTGGCAACATCATATTCAAGTGGTATTCATCTTCAATTCTTCTTCATCTTCAAGTAATCTTCATCTTCAAGTCATCTTCTAAGTCATCTTCTTCTTCAAGTATTCTTCATCACGAGATCTGGATCATCACGACTATTGGATCATCATTGATGGATCATCACGACTATTGGATCATCATTGATGGATCATCACTACTAAATCATCATCACTGTATCATAATCACATTTGGATCATCACTTGATCTATACCATCATCAATTCTGGATCATCATCATCATCGATGCTATCTCTCGATTCTTCTCGTCACAGGAAGTTCTATAGAGCCAGCCTTTTTTCATGCTGGTTGTAGGCCTACCCTTCATGTAGGTCTTCATTAGAGCTTATATCTGACCCTAAGTAAGAATGGCCTTCCTAGCTCTTACATCTGACCTCATCTTGTCAGAAAGGCATGCCCAACACTCACATCTGACCTCATCTTGTCAGAAAGGTCCAGCACTCACATCTAACCATGTCTAAACACATCGCACTAGAATGGCTCAGCACTTATATCTGACCATGTGCGAACACACCGCATCAGAAAGGGTCTACACTTACATCTGACCATGTTTGAAAACAATGCATCAGCAGGGCTTAGCACTTATAATTGACCATGCTCGAAAGAACCACATCAAAAAGGCTTAGCACTTACATTCGACCATGATCTAAAGCATCGCATCGAAAGGGCTCTACACTTAAATCCTAACATGCTCGAAAGTACCACATTGGAAGGGCTCTCAGTCCTAGACTGAGGATTCCTAGTAACTGACCAGGTGCCTTGATTCTCCTAGAGAATGGCATCAACCCTTATATCTGATCAAGTGGGAACACCTCCCTCAATCACATCAGAATGGCCATGCACTCACATCTGATCATGTAAGACTACATCCTACAGTCATATCAGAACAACCCTCAATCCCAGAATGAGTTTTCCTAGTAACTGACCAAGTGCCTCCATTGCAAGAATGGCATTTAGCTCTTACATCTGATCATGTATTGACCAATCCTATAGTCACATCAGAATGGCTTAGCACTCATATCTGACATGGAAGGAACCAAATCCTCTTACTATGATAGAATGGCTAAGCCCTTGCATCTGACCATGGAAGGAACCTAATCCTCTCACCATGTCATAATGGCCCTCAGTCTCATCGTTTCCCCTTGGACGGAACCTCGATCTGGAGAACACCAAGCTTCTCCCTAAAGTACTCAAACTTCACTCTAGCCAATGGATTTTTCAATACATCAGTTATATGTTCCTCCGTCGCAACATACTGGAGCTTCACTGCTCCTCTCTGGACCATATCCCTGATATAGTGATACTTGACCTTGATATGATTCAACTTGTCATGGAACACAGGGTTCTCTAACAACTTCACAAAACTCTGGTTGTCGCAATATATATAAGTAGCATCCATCTAGGGATCAAATAAATTAGACAGTATCTTCCTCAGCCATACTGCCTCACAACTATCTGAACAAGCTGCAACATACTCTGCTTCAGCTGTACTCAGTGCCACATAGGATTTCTTCCTGCTAAACCAAGAGATCACACCTTATCCCATACTGAAGCAACATCCTGAAGTGTTCTTCCTATCGATGGTACTGCCTGCCCAATCTAAATCAACATAAGCCTCTAGGTTAACCTTCTGATTTCCCTCGTACTTGAGCCCATAGTCAAATGTACCCTTCAGGTACCTCAGAATATGATTTGTAGCAATCAAGTGAACATGTATTGGATCTGTCAAGAATTGGCTTAAGGTGTTCACAGCAAATCAAATATCTGGTCTCGTGTTCATCAGATACATCAAGGACCCAATCATCTGACGATACATCGTAGCATCAACCACTTCTGATGAAGCATCACTCAATAGCTTCAGGTTTGATACCATAGTTGTGGTTACAAACTTGCAGTCCATCATCCTGAATCTCTTCAGGATCTCTACTGCATACTTCCCTTGTCCAAGGAAGATCCCATCCACATTCTGCCACACCTCTATGCCTAACAAATAGTGCATCATTCCCAAGTCTTTCATTTCAAACTTCGTAGCAAGTTTCCTCTTCGTATCAGCGATAAAACCACCCATAACTGTTACAACTAGATCATCCACATATAGTAGGAGTATCACTGGATTGCCATCTTCAACCTTGTAGTAAAGGTTAGAATCTTCTTTACTCTTGGTAAATCCCAAATTGGATAGGAAACCATCAATTCTACCGTACCATGTCCTGGGTGCCTTTTTCAAACCGTACAGGGATTTCTTCAATCTGCACACATGAGACTCTTTGTCATGTGTCTGAAAACCAAGTGGTTGTTCCACATACACTTCCTCTTCCACTACACTATTCAAGAAAGTATTCTTCACAGCCATCTGGTGTATCTTCCATTTCATCACTATAGCCAGAGCAAGTACTGATCTGATGGAAGTGTATCTGGCTACAGTTGCAAAGGTTTCTTCATAATCTATTCCTTATGTTGCAGCTGCAACTTTTTTCCCAAATTTTTGAAAAATTTTGGACCCTCCTTTTGATTTTATCTTGCCTGTATTTTTTTGGTTTCCTGAACTCTGTTTTTTCCCTCTGCTACAAATTTGGAATTTCTTGAGTTTGAATTGAGGTCAATTGTTTCCTCCATTTCAGAAGTTGGATGATCTAAATCTGCCTTTGTCTAGATAAAGCTTTTGATTATGGAATTTGTTTATTTTCTAACATTTCACTCTCTCGACGATTTTCTTTTATCACTATCGAAAGTCAGTTGAAGTTTTAGTCGGAACTTTAGTTATCTATGCCGCCACCGTTTCGGAGGTTAAACGAACTGATTTCATCACTTCCTAGCCAAGAATATTTTGAACACTTAACTTTTCTTTCAATTTTCTATGGTTGGTTTTATTGCTATCGGAGGGAAATCGAAGTTTGAATCAGAGCTTTAGTTATCTATGTAGTTGTCGTTTTGGAGGGCAAATAGAGAATGGGCCGATGGACAGTTCTTACTTTCGTCGATGCATGGTTTTATTGGTTCAAACATTTTGCTTTGTGATGATATATTTTTTTTTTCTATTGGAAGTCTTTTGAACAGTGAATCGGGGCCGTAGTTCTCTACGCAGCCGCCGTTGCGGAAGCCAACTAATGAACGTCCTAATGGAAAGTCATGTTTTTCACCGATGGGCTTTTATTTCCTTCGTTTATTTTTCAAAAAACTTTTACTTTTGACTTTCAGCGTTTTTGTTTTATCACTATTGGAGCATTAGTCTTCTAAGCCGCCCCCGTTTCGAAGGGCAGATGGAAAACGTTCTGATGGATTAGTTCTTATCCTTGTCGATTATGTGGTTTATTGCTTTTCATTATTTTTGTTTCTTCATTATCAAAATAGTTTATGACTTTGATCAGAAGCCGTAGTCTGATTGTTTTCCGTCGTTGCGGCTTCTTAGTGAACTATCTCACCGATGATTAGTGGTTCTGAGATCTGACATTTAGCTTTAGAGTTACCGACTGCCAATGTTTTTCTATTGTCTAGGAACCCTTATTCCATATGGTTTCTGCCGTTACAGTAACTTAGTGAACTAACCATCCAATGATGTAATGCTTCTGCCCGTTGATGAGAGTTTTGTTTTCTCCTGATGCTTAGTAGTTCTGCTCACCGAGAAGGTTTTTCCCACCATTTTTTGTGCTTTTACTCTATTTGATGATGGAAAAGTTTTTTTGTGGGTTTTGGTTGAGTCTAAGTTTCTCCGAGATGAAGAGCACAATTTAGGGTTCAGATTTGGCAGTTACATTGTTATGATTCATGCTTTCATGATTTCGAGTTAGTCTAGATGTGGCCTGGATTGAGGTAAAGAGTCTTTTTATTGAACTTGTGATTTTAGTTTGGACAATGGATTTAGTGAATTTCAAGACACAAACTCGCAGGATTTCTTTATGTTATCATTTTTTCTTTTCATGTATTAACACTGTATATAGTTTATTTTACAGAATGCATACATAGAAGGTAAATAGACTGATACAATTTTTTTTGGGTTATTCATGATAGGGTGATTGCTGCTGTAGAGAAGATATGTCTAGAAGACAAAGAAGAAGAAAGGAGGAAGCAAGGAAGAAAGAGAAAGAAAATGAAGAAGCAGAGATGAAGAAAGAGAAGAATAAAATAAGGGTATGAGATCTCAATAGATTGATAACAGCAGAGGCCCAGGCTTGGGAAAAGTTCATCAGCAACCAAGATGGTTTCTCTTTATAGAAGTGCTATTAAATTTTAATTTAATATAACGTATTGTACAACACTCACTAAAAGACAAATTTGTGAGATTAAATGGTTCGGGGGTAGCCCAAAGGTCACAGGGGAGCCCAAAGGTTTTGTTTTTTTGTATTAATATAGGAGAGTTAGATGTAATGGAGGAATTTTTCCCAGATAGATTTGTGAGAGTATGTTGTAAGAAGAACTATTTCCTTTTGCAATAAAGAATTACAAGTTTCCTGTTGGAGAAATCTTGGTGGAAGATTTCAAATGCTGTGCTATGGATTTGTTGAATGTGAACTATTTCGCTTTTAGCCTGTGTCCATTAAATGCTCTCTATTTTATTCTATGAAATTTCCACTGTGACTAATGAAGGATTTTCATAAACAATGAGCTATCTTGTTGTTCATATATCTATTAATGTTCATGTGTTTTGAAATAAGTAACAACTATCTGTGATTTTTCTTAATGCATGCCTAGAAACACATTACTCATTGATAATGATAATCTTTCTCCCTAGGGATATGTTAGATAGTTAGTCTTAGTTTCTTGCTATGTGTGATTTAGATGCAAGAGAGTTAAGACAAGAGGTAAGAATGTGCACATCACATTGTGACCACTCCTCGTATTCTCTATCAATCTACATTTTTAGATAGGCACTTGCATATCATACTTAAATTCAAAAACTAAAATATACATGGTGGACTGGGCCGTAATTGGTAAAATCTTTTATTTTGTTACTTGACCTACGGTAGCTAGACCATAAACTGGACGGATTCCCCATAACAAATAGCAATGGGATAGTTGGGAATGCTTACTGGGGAGAATCCCTAACTGTTGTTACCTACTATTTTCCAAGCCTCAACAAATTTTTGGTGATAGAAAGAGGGCAGCCAATGCATGGCTAGCCGAGGAAACCCATTTTCTCGAGATTATTCCACCGGTAACAATTTTGAGAGCATTTTGTTTCCCAATCCAACTCCGAAAGAAAAAGGTAAAGAGCATATGTATTTTGTCGATAACAAAGTAGTCAATGATCTGAGAATATTTACTAGGGAATATGTGAAGAATATTGGAGGATTACCAATTATTCCTTTCTTACCCAGAAGAGAATATCAGAAGAAAGACCGCCCTATATTGAAAGACGCAGTGTTGGTTGAAGATTTTGAAGAATTAGTAGAAATAGCCTTACAGGAAATTGTTTAGCCTCTGAATCAGTTGGACCCAAATACACCTAACTATTCACCTGTTCATACCCCTATTCATTCACCACCTCAATCTCCACTTAAAATCATGGCAAATGTAAACACAAATCAACCACCCAACCCACCAAATCCACCACCTGCTTGGAAGGCTAGGTCACCTTTAAACATGGCACCTCCTTTGCATGATTTGCCTCAAGCCTTTGAGAAAATGTTGTCTAAGTTTGACCTAAGTGAAAATATTTTGGTAGCTAATCATTTGCAAAGCTTTTACTTGGCTATAGAAGGTCTATGGGCTGGAGAACATGAAGATGTAGTCTGTAGATTGTTTCCACATACCCTGAAAGGAGCAGCAGCTTCATGGTATTTTTCTTTTCCTACAAATTCAATCACAGACTGGGACACATTTGAGAGAATATTTAGGAGTAAATATGCTGTCCAAAAAACTCATGAAACTCTAATGAAAGGGCTATGCGCTTTAAAGAAAGAAAGAAAATAAAAAGTGCATAGTTTCACTCAAAGGTTTGCTACTTATCTTAAATATTTTTCTGCAGCTGATAAGCCCTCTGATAAAGTTCTGATTGAATACTATACTTCAGCTCTAGGGCCTGAATTGGCCATGTTTTCCAATATGTCAGTCAAGCCTACATTTCCAGAAACTTATGAAGAAGCTGAGAGGGTAGAGGCTGAAAAAGAGAGCATACAATATTATCCTGAGCAGTCGGGAGAAAATTTTTTTGGTAAAAAAGCTTTATTACTAACTAGGATTAAGGATGAGCAGTCACATGACTTTGAGGGGATGCTGAAGATGATGCAGAAACTATCCAATAGAGTAATCAATTTAGAAAAAGAAAAGGAAGTTCATAAAGCATAAAATCCTTACTATAATAAGAGAGAAGACAACAATCAATCTAAACCTCCTCCACACAGTCCTAGATCAATGAATTTAACTGAGGTAGGTATGGATAACTTTTGCACCTTTCATCAGTAGCCTCATTCTGAAAAAAATTGCTGTCAATGGATCAATTTGATGACATTAGTAATGAATCAGCTACTAGACTCTAAACTAATAGAAGGTGATGAGTAGGAAGAAAAAATAATCAACCCATAGAAAAACAAGAAGAGGATGCTCTGGTTTTATGGAACTGTGTCTCACTTTTTGATACAGATGAGGAAGGTTCACTAAAATAGGAAAAAACATTAGAAACAAATGTGACAACTAGAATTCAGAGGTTGTTAAAAGAAGACAATTCCATACTCCCGAAAATTAAGAGACTTCAAGAGAATATAAAGAAAATTCAGAAGAGCACCACCGTTGATAAAATACTGAAATTCGCCATTACAAGTCAAAATCCAAAGAAAATCAACATGCCTGTTAAGCCTATTGAAGAGAATATTGATAATGTAAAAAAGAATCTCAAAGAACATAAGATGGAGTATAATATTGTGGAAGACATGAAAAGGGATAAGGAAAATACCTCACTGTTTGAAATGTGTAATGTGCCTCAGCAGAAAGAAAAATTGTTAAAAGCACTTGAAGTACCAGAGGAAAAGCTTCCCACTAAAAACCAACCTGAAGAAGAAGAAATTGGTGAAGCAAGTGTGGGAGGTAAGTCTAAATAAAAAACCCCACCATTTCTCCTAACTTTTGGAATTTTTAACCATAACGTGCACAACTGTTTAGTAGACTCAGGGGCATTAGTCAATGTTATGCCACTTTCATTCTGCAAGAAGATAAATGGACAACCTAAACCATCTACCTGATAGGTTATTCATTTAGACAGAACAACTGTGAAGGTAATTGGGGAAATGGAGGATGTTCTGATCCGATTATGTTCAAATGAAAAGGTATGTCAGTTCATCGATATTGTAGTAGCAGACATACCTAAGGCTTATGGACTTGTTTTGAGTCAAGATTGGTCAGCAAAGCTAAATGGATATTGCATTAGATTGGTCACATATGTGGTTGCCTTATAAGGGAAGTCCAAATCAAATAAAAGTATTAAGAGAGCCCCACATGAAGCACAATGTTACTCAGTTGGAGGGTAAGAATGAACAAGTGAATTCTATATTTGGAAACTACTTCATTGAACTAGAACTGAGAAACTACCAAGCGGAAGAAGCTAGCAGTACACCAGAAACCCAGCTCGACCTCCTTCAATTTTCACAGGCTAATGAGATTGACTATAAAATAGTAAATTTAGTTTCATATGTAGTTTTTATTTCAAATTTCTTAGAACTAGATAATGGGTAGGCCTTTTTCAATTTGCAGTCAAGCCTAGCCCCTCAACTTACAAGTTTCCAGATTTACAGGGGTGGGCAGAGAACTGACCAGTTAGTGGTTCAGTTCTCAAATTTTATTTTTCTTGGTTTTTTATTTCTTGATTATCTTGTACATAAATAAACTGATTTGGTTGTTTATTTTTTATTTATTTCTATTTGTTTTAGTTGGATTTTGATTGATTTCAATAAAAGAAGCAAACTTTTGGTTGCATGGAGAACATCAGAATTCTGGATTAACTAAAATCCTTGATTATAAGACTGTGTATTATTGATTTATATAAAATAACTCTTCTAGTTTAGCATTTTTCCTAAGTGGCTATGAACACATTGAAGTCCTGCTTAATCCTTGTAAAATAACTCAGGATCGAAAGGTCTGGATTACTATTTTGGGGCTCCATCCATCTCACATTTAAAAAATGTCTTAGGGGGTGATAGCAAAATACCCATGGAAAGGAAGCAGGGTAAACAATATATTATATATAAATGATCCCATGCCAAGAATTGAAAGCCAAAAGGAAAATAAGAGTAAAAAATTTCCTAAGAAATCAATATGTATCAAAACGAAGTATTGAACCAAATGAGTACAAAATTGCCAAAGTTCTTATCCGTCCGTGAGCTGAAAATTAAATACATCTCTCACACAAAAGGACACTATGGTTAGAGGATCCTGAATAAAAATTCAAAAAGAAAGGCATACAGGAGGACTCAAAAAGGACAAAACGGTCCAAAAGAACAAAAGTGCAAAATGGCATGGGAATGAGGAAAAAATGAATATTTATGTTTACCATATGTTATAATCCTATGGTGTCCAAGCTGGGAGCTACCCGAAGACAGAGGTAAAAAATGAGACTCCTATTCTTGGCCTCAAAAGAGTTATATTGACTTTGAAATATTGGTTTCCATTTTCCTAAATTGGACTATCATCAATGATTAAAAGTACATACATTTTCCATTTGAGAAATCCAGACATATAGAAGAATTCAACATGTTGGTTTTATTGTCAGTTATTTAAGGAAGAAATTGTCTAGAGATATGGGTTCACTAGGTAGTCACCAATTGTTGGAGCTGCAATTTTTTTCCCAAATTTTTGAAAAATTTTGGACCCTCCTTTTGATTTTATCTTGCCTGGATTTTTTTGGTTTCCTGAACACTATTTTTTCCCTTGCTACAAATTTGGATTTTCTTGAGTTTGAATTGAGATCAATTGTTTCCTTCATTTTGGAAGTTGGATGATCTAAATCTGCCTTTGTCTAGCCAAAGCTTTTGATTATGGAGTTTGTTTATTTTTTAACATTTCGTTCTGTCGACAATTTTGTTTTAGCACTATGGGAAGTCAGTTGAAGTTTGAGTCAGAACATTAGTTATCTATGTCGTTGCTGTTTCGGACATTAAAAGAACTGATTTCATCACTTCCCAGCCAAGAATCCTTTGAACACTTAACTTTTCTTTGAATTTTTTATGGTTGGTTTTATCGCTATCGGAGGGAAATCGAAGTTTGAATCAGAGCTTTAGTTATCTATGCAACCACCGTTTCGGAGGAAAAATAGAGAACGGGTCAATGGACAGTTCTTACTTTTGTTGGTGCATGGTTTTATTGGTTCAAACCTTTTTCTTTGTGATGATATATTTTTGTTTTCTCTATCGGAAGTATTTTGAATAGTGAATCAGGGCCATAGTTCTCTACGCAGCCGCCATTGCAGAAGCCAACTAATGAATGTCTCGATGGAAAGTCATGTTTTTCGCTGATGGGCTTTTATTTCCTTGGTTTATTTTTCAAAAAACGTTTACTTTTGAATTTCTGCATTTTTGTTTTATCACTATTGGATCATTAGTATTCTAAGTCGCTGCCGTTTCGGAAGGCAGATGGCAAATGTTCTGATGGATTAGTTACTATCCTTGCTGATTTCGTGGTTTATTGCTTTTCATTATTTTTGTTTCTTCACTATCGGAACGGCTTATGACTTTGATTAGAAGCTGTAGTCTAATTTTTTTCCGCCGTTACGGCTCCTTAGTGAACTATCTCACCAATGATTAGTGGTTTTGAGCTCCAACCTTTAGCTTTAGAGTTTCCAACCGTCGACGTTTTTCTATTGTCCCGGAACCCTTAGTCCATATGGTTTCCATTGTTGCGACAGCTTAGTGAACTAACCATCTAATGCTATAATGCTTTCGCCCGTCGATGAGAGTTTTGTTTTCGCCCGATGCTTAGTAGTTCTGCTCACCGAGAAGGTTTTTCCTACCTTTTTTGTGTGCTTTTACTCTATTTGATGATGGCGAAGGTTTTCCATGGGTTTTGGTCAAGTATAAGTTTCTTCAAGATGAAGAGCACAATTTAGGGTTCAGATTTGGCAGTTACATTGTTATGATTCATTCTTTCATGATTTCAAGTTAGTCCAGATGTCACCCGGATTGAGGTAAAGAGTCTTTTTATTGAACTTGTGATTTTAGTTTGGAAAATGGATTTAGCGGATTTCAAGACACAAACTCATAGGATTTCTTTATGTTGTCATTTTTTCATTTCATCCATTAAAACTGTATATAGTTTATTTTACATAATGCATACGAAGAAGGTAAATGGACTGATACAGTTTATTTTTGGTTATTCATGACAGGGTGATTGCTACTATAGAGAAGATATGTCTAGAAGACAAAGCAGAAGAAAGGAGGAAGAAAGGAACAAAGAGAAATAAAATTAAGAAGCAGAGATGAAGAAAGAGAAGAAGAAAGTAAGGGTCTGAGATCTCAACAGATCGATAGCAGCAGAGGCCCAGGCTTGTGAAAAGTTCATCAGCAACCAAGTTGGTCTCTCTTTATAAAAGTGCTATTTAATTTTAATTTAATATAACATATTGTACAACACTCACTAAAAGACAAATTTGTGAGATTAAACGGTTGGGGGGGAGCCCAAAGGTCACAGGGGGAGCCCAAAGGTCACAAGGGGCAGCCCAAAGATTTTTCTATTTTGTATTAATATAGGAGAGTTAGATGTAATAGAGTACTTTTTCCCAGATAGATTTGTGAGAGCATGTTGTAAGAAGAACTATTTCTTTTTGCGATAAAGAATTACAAGTTTCCTGTTGGAGAAAGCTTGGTGGAAGATTTCAAATGTTGTGCTATGGATTTGTTGAATGTGAACTATTTCGTTTTCAGCCTGTGTCCATTAACTGTGAGATCGTTCTAACTCTTTGAACCTATGTTATTGTTATAAATGCTCTCTAGTTTATTCTATGAAATTTGCACTGTGAGTAATGAAGGATTTTCATAAAGAATGAGCTATCTTGTTGTTCATATATCTATCAATGTTCATGTGTTTTGAAATAAGTAACATCTATCTGTTATTTTTCTTAATGCATGCGCAGAAACACATTACTCATTGATAATGATAATCTTTCTCCCTAGGGATAGGTTAGATAGTTAGTCTTAGTTTCTTTCTATGTGTGATTTAGATGTGAGAGAGTTAAGACGATAGGTAACATCACATTATGACCCCTCCTCGTATTCTCTATCAATCTAAATTTTTAGATAGGCACTTGTATATCATGCTTAAATTTAAAAACTAAAATATACACTGTGGACTAGGCCGTAACTGGTAAAACCTTTTATTTTTTTACTTGACCTACAGTACTCGGACCATAAACCGGATGGATTCCCCATACCAAAAAGTAATGGGCTACTTGGGAACATTTACTGGGGAGAAACCACGAACCACAAATATTGCTTTATATTTCTCGATGCTGCCATCTACAGCATGCTTGATCTTGTATATCCATTTGGAAGTTACAATGGACTTCCCTTTTGGTCTTGGGACAACATCCCAAACATCATTCTTCATGATTGATTGAGACTCTTTGATAATAGTATCCTTCCATTCTTTCCGTTCTGCCGTTTCTTCATAGTTGGAAGGTTCTTTATGAATAATGTCACATAGTAATGCTACATAACTAGAACGGAATGATCTAGTTCTCTTTGTTCCTCTGGATGTTTCTTTCGAAGCTCCATATCTTTCTGCACCTTGGATAATTTCACGTACCCAAGCAGGTTTCCTCTTATGAGGATTCTTCTCCAAAGGTGGATCTACAGGTTCTTGAGGTTCTTCTAGTTCTTGATCTTCTTCCTAAATTTCTTTGTTCATGATTGCATCATGAATTCTAAGTTCTATTGTTTCTTTAGGTTCTTTAGCCGGTTTCTTCCTAGATTTGATGTAGGCTAAATCTTCATCAAATGTTACATCTCTGCTAATGTCAATCTTCTTGAACCCTCGGTAGTATATTCTGTAAGTCTTTGAGCTTTCAGAGTATCCCACAAATATACCCTTCTTTCCTGAAGGATCTAATTTTGTCCTCTTCTCTTTTGGAATGTGAATGTACACTGGACAGCTGAATATTCTGAGATGGTTGACTTCTGGTTTCTTACCGGAGAAGACTTCTTTAGGAGTCTTGTTCTCGAGTACTTTGTGTGGAGTATAGTTCTGTACATACACTGCTATTCTCGCAGCTTCTGCCCAAAGATGCATAGGAATATCTTGATCATGAAGCATTTCTCTAGCAACTTCCATGATAGTTCTATTCTTCCTTTCTGCAATCCCATTCTATTGAGGATTATAAGGAGTGGACAAATCCCTCTTAATCCCTAAGTCTTTACATAGTTCTTTGAATTCATTCGAAGTGAATTCTCCACCATTATCTGATTGAAAGGTCTTGATATTATTTTCAGTGTGGTTCTTGATCAAGGATTTGAATTCCTTGAACTTGCTTTATACTTCATATTTGTTCTTCATAAATTATATCCATGCCTTTCTAGGAAAATCATCAATAAAAGAAACATAGTATGAATACCTGCTTAGTGAACTGGATGACATAGGACCGCAGACATCGGAATGGATGATTTCCAATATTTCTCTTGCTTTGCTCTCGCTATTTGGAAATGTCTTCTTTGTGTTCATCCCTTTCGCACATCCTTTGCATACACCTTCATGTTTTGTCTGCATTTCTGAGAGACCTTCAACAACTTTACTTACAAGTGGTGGTGCTATGTAATGCACATGTGCAATCCTTCTATTCCAAAGCTCATTTGGTTCTACTAAGTCATGAGCCTAAGCTTGTTATGGATGGCCCTTCAATTTGCATAAGCCTCCTTGTTCCCCAATCACTACTGTATCATCAATGGTCTTTCCTGTTGGCCATATGATGAATTGACCATCTATAAATGCAACCCTCATTCATTTTGCATCTAATGCAGATATGGAGAGGAGATTCTTATTTAGTCCTGGTACAAACAATACTTCCTTTATTTTCATAGACTTTGCAGAGTCTAGCTTATAGGAGGATTCCCCACTACCTTTTATTGGATATTGGTAGTCATCTCCAAGTTCCACCTTGTGAGGTGATTTATGTTTAGATAATTTCACAAAGGATTCCTTGAATCATGTCATGTGCTTGGAAGCACCACTGTATATAATCCAATCATTGCTACCATGTGTGATAGTTCCCGTGAGAGTGGAAATCAGAACATATTTTTCATCACTTGAAGAATCATCACTAACTTGTCTGTTTCTCTTTGTGGAAGGTTCATCATCCTCTGCAGCATGAGCATGATGTCTTCTCTTGTTTCCCTTCTTCTTGTGAGAGCTACTTTTATTTTTAGGACAATCTCTAGCAAAATGTCCTCTTTCATCACATGTATAGAAAATGTACTTAGACAAATCTTTAGGATTTCTAGAGTTATTTATTTGATGAGAGTACTTACTTCTGTGGTGGCTAGATCTGGATTTCTTGGATCGTACTGTGAGAGCTTGATCTTCACTTCCCATATTTTCTTCTCAAGATACTATCCGAGATTCTTCTTGAGAGCATTCTTCCCATAGTTTGCTGAACTTGACTAACTTCTTTCTTGCATAGATCCCTTGAATAAAGGAGTCCCATGATCTAGGGAGACCATTCAAGGTGGTCATAACAATCTCTACATTTTCTACTTCCTCATATACTGCTTCTAGTTGTTCCTTGATCTGAGAGACCCTTGTAAAGTAAGACTAGATGGTTTCTGCATTCTAGATCATTACATTCTTCAGCTAGTTTCTCGGAGTCATCTTCTAGTTTATGTTCTTCCCTTCAAACAATTTGGTTAGGGCATCAAACATAGCTTTAGGTGTCTTGAGGGAGGACACCTATGGTATGAGGTGATCCTTGATTGAATCAACAATAATCCTCTTTTCCATAACCAACTTATTCTTATGTAAGGCCTTAGCCTGATCTCCCTCTGGAAATGGAACGTCCTCATGGAAGTAGGAGTCCAACTCATTTTCTTCTAGGACTAGGGAGATCCTATACTTCTAGGCTCAGAAGTTATTAGCTCCCTCAATATTTTCATCAAGATTGGTATGATGAGCCATCTTAACTGAGAACCTCAAATGGAAATACAAAAGATTTAGATCTTACCAGGTCAAGAGTCGGATCAGTATTTGGAGCTGAAATCCTGTAGAGCTGGTTCAGAAGCAAATTATGGTTTTTCTTTCCCAGAGTTCTATCCAACCAAATGCTTTGAATTTGATCCCTAACTTCAATTTTGGGGAGGAGATCAATCCAAGCCTGGGCTCACTGAAAATTTCCACTTTTATGGAAATCCCTAACTTTCAGCAGTGGTGTCAGGTCCAAAACTGAAAAACCTTAGAATTGGAATATGCTTCGACAGAAAGATATGCCCTAAGGAGGAGAGTTAATCCAAACTTATTTTGCTAAAAATCTATGGAGGAAGACCCACAAAGTAGGAAGCCCTAGTTCCTGCAGCTGCATAGTGTCTTCTTCTTGGGTTAGCTCTGAGACCATGTTATATTTTTAACATTAAGCTAGCATTATTAGGATCTTTAACTGAGAGGATAACAAGCACAACAATGAAACACAAGAAACAATGAACATAGTGTTTTTCCTTAGGGAAACTATAAATGGAGAAAACCCCACAACTTCCCTAGAGATAGAATCAGCACCAAAAGTAAAACCCCAAACAGTAAGATGATCTCCCGACAGCATCAACCTCTTTCTTCCTAGCCCTAGTGTCTTCTTATTCCTCAGCTATGCACTACAACTGAGTGTGAGTGAGTGTGTGATAAATAGAGAGGATAGCTCTCTATTTATACTAATTCCTAACTTGACTAAACCCAAATAGGGCCGACTTCACTAGGTGAGTCTAATAACTCTAATGTCCCAGAACTGCGAGGACTTTAACCCTTGATTAATATGAGGGTTACCCACAATGACTTGACATTACTTGTTTACATTATAGATCCTCCTGATCAGAACATCAGGGCATGAAATGACTCAATTACATTATAGACATATCCCAGAATAAACATAGGGTTACAAGACATAAGATACATAGGTGAATACATTCTAAAGTTACAAATACATCAACAAGCTGATGTGGAAGAAGAATATCTAGGGAACCCTATGGAAAATTGTATCGAAGAACAATTAGAAATAATGCAAAAATTGCTATGGGACCTTAATCTCATAGGACAAGAAATATGGAGTACAAAATACTCAACGACTTGACATACTGAAGACAATTGCTAACAATACATCAATTGACAAGATGTACGCTTTGTTCATACAAAATTATTTTGCAACATCTGTCAAGAACATGGGCTGCACTTGTTGGATCAACCCTCAACCAAAAAAGCATGGTCAACAGGGGTCACACTCTGTCGACACTCCACTCGCCGTGATCTCCCTGAGCATCGACCAAGATAGTTTTTACCCTGTCCAACAACACCCGCAGAGCGGATGAGGTCTCGCCTGAGATGTTCAAGGGAGGGATGATGGAACCAAGTTTCTGTAGTATAGAAGAGGGTTAGGGAATCAATGATTCATCAACTTAACAACGATATCAGATCAAATTCTCCATGAGAACCATTCATTATTGTGCATCATTCATTCATAACTGTAACAGATCTATATCAGAAAACATGACAACATTCATAAAGAGAAAAACATAGCATCATAGATCCATATTTCATATTCACTTAGCATTCATCATCAGGAACAGAAATATAGTAAAGACAAAAGAAGAAAATGGTGATCCATATCAACATCCACCTTGTCATATTACTTCTGTGCATCCACCCATAGATCAAAACAGATAACAATTCTTCTACAATAGTTCAATTGTTCTATGATATCAATCGTTCCTAGATATATTCATTCACAATTCTTCTTTATATATATAGGCTTGCGCCTTTACATTCATGGTCCACTTCTAACTAGCTCCTAACTGATTTAACTGACTAATGACCAATATCCATAAAAAATGGTTAACAAGTACAAAAAGTGACAAAAAATAATCAAAAGTAGTCTATCTTCCACCTATCGCACTATATTTGTCTTGTGTGGTGTCTTCTGATCTTGCACAGTATCCACAATGTTACGCAACTTACCCCAATTCCTTTCCAATGACATGCGACAAAATACTGTCCATTTAATATGAAAAATGAAAAAGATTCCTAGTGCACAATTTGTGAAGTTAAAAGCCACGCAATAGCTGACTGTCACTTAAACCTGAAGAATCGAAAGAAATACCATGCAATATATCAAACAAATGTTGTTGTGTAGAACAATAATGATAACATTCCAAGGATTAATGAACAAAATGAACAAAGTAATAAAAAATATGAAGTCCGAATATATGAGCGCTGGTACGATAATAATCGTCATGGGGGATATGCAAGTCGAGGCTGATTCCTAGGAAATCGGGAAAACAGACCAAGATGACCAATCTAGTGCTACATGTGCTTCAATGAAGGTCATGGTTATGCAGACTGTCCATACAAAGATCAGATCGATCTCAAATTTTGTACCAGTTGTGGTGTTGGCGATCACTCTTTAGATGATTGTGCCACCATGCTAGACAAAATTAATAAAAAAAGGAATGCTAACATCTTGTCATGTGTTCAAAAGTGTGATTTTATTCATACAAAGAATTTGCAAATATTCACTAGACAAGGAACAAAAACTGGCAATGACAATCCTATAATAAGTAAGATAAAGAAAAAATATGACTACCCTAATCCTATAAAACAAAATCAATTATATAATGATGCATTAAGTATGTTTCAGGAATTAGCTACACAGGAAGCAATTGATGATAGTCGACAGAATATATCTCAATAACTACTTAATTTAATTCATAATGATAATGTAGTTCCACAATTTATTGACTTATTATACAATATAAAGAACATATCTGGAATGAATAAACAAACTAAGAATATCTGCAGTCTAAACAAAAAATATAAGAGTAATGTTGACCCCCTTTTTGAATTAGAAATAGAAGGATATCATGTCCGACAAGTTGTTCTTGACTTTGGATCTCAAGTGAACATTATGACAATAGATACATGGGAACAATTGGGTAGACCCTGACTCAGTGAATTAGGAATATATTTAAAATTATACAACCAAGGAATCATCGAACCTATTGGAGTATCAAGAAATGTTGACACAACCATAAAAGGAATTACCACAAAAGATGACTTTGAAATCATAAACCCTAAGGAAGGATCCAACTCCTTTCTAGAATTAGTGGGTCGGCCATGGGGTCGAAAGATGAAGGAATCAATTTCATTAGAAAAAGAAAGGATAAAGCTTAAAGGGAATGTGAATAAAGTAATTGTTCGTATTCATCCTTCACAAGGTGAACCATGGACATAACCTGTAGATGAAGAAATCAATGTCCGACAACTATATCAAATACAAAACAATGAAGATTATGCCAAACCAAATATATATGGGGAGCTTCATCTAGGAAACCAAGACTCAATAGGATCTAACTCAGATGCGGAATTATATGACTGGGAGATGGAAAACTATGAAACTCAAGCAAGAGGATGCTGGACCATTCAAGCCATCCCAACAAAAACGACACATCAATGATTTTTTGTGTCCATCATACCAAAAATATTCGAAAGAAAACTTAGGGAATACCCTTCTTTAGCACCAATCAAAACAGAAAAAAGACAGTCTCTTTGGTATAAAGAGAGAGAATCAACAATCCTTCATATTGAACAAGTTTCCCAAAACATAGGTGAACATGACCGACTTCAAATACTGGTCAAAATTTTTATAGGTCAAATTGCTCGATGGTGGGATACCCATATGTCGAGACTACAAACGTGGATGACAAATTCAACATACTTCATCGAAATATTTGGAGGGAAGAAGCTAACAAATCAGGCAAAAATACCAGTCTTTACACAAGGACAATACCCCAAAAAACACATAAGTATATGTGAAAAATAATGGAGAAGACTTGGTTACAAACATGAGCGAATATGGCCACACCTATTTCCATCAACATTAGATGATTTACCAAATAAGTGGTACAAAATGTAGGAAGCATGAGGTGAAACGTTCTTATGGAACGAACTCAAAGAAAACTTCACCAAGGACTTTAAATTCATACCAGAAGATGACAAACTAGTCAAAGCAACAAAATAAATAAAAACATTTATACAACCAATTGTTCATAACAGTTCGACACAAACTCACAGCCGACCAAAAGCATCATGTAATAACATTCAGTCTAATAAAATACCATAGTCGACAAGAATTCAACTTGAAAGCGAGCATACAAATGGAAAAAGCTTTCAATGGAAATATGATCACCTGAAAACAACGAAACCAATTAGAACAATATTCAAGGTCAAATCAATCGAAAAATAAGATACCGACTGGATGACTGCATAAGACTTCCTAGCATCATTTTCACAATTCAAGGAAGGAAGTCGACAAATCAATGAAAGCAAGGCACTAGAATGGATGGACGCAAAGGTTAAAATGAAAGAAGTCAAAGTATCCAATGATGATAGACCAAAAATGAAAGAATAGGAGACTATTAGAATTAGGAGTAGATAGTAGAAATAGTTAACCTACTAAAATAATTCCAGGATGTCTTTGCACGGGACTATAAATACCTTAAAGGTTAAGTTCAAGAAATGCGAGAAATCAAGATTGATATTAAACCTTAGGCAAGACCTGTAAAGAAAAGGCCTTACAAACTTTCTCACAAATACAAAGAGATAGTGAAAAAAGAGATCGACAATATGCGAGCGGGTGGAATCATCTACCCAATCGAACAGTCGTAATGGAAATCCCCATGATCGTAAAACCAAAAAAGCATGATCAGACAAGATTTATAATCTGTGTAGACTTTCGAGAGCTAAACAAAGTCACCTTGACAGACCCATTTCCAACTTCGTTTGTAGATGAAATCCTAAATGAAGTCACAAGACATGAGTGTTACTTGTTTATAGATGGATATAATCAAGTGCTAGTTTCCAAAGAAGATCAAAAGAAGACAACATTCATCTATGAATTTGGATCATTTTCTTACAAATTTATGCCATTCGGTATTAAAAATGCACCAGTTGTATTCTCAAGAATAGTATTCAAAGCATTCCAAGAATACATCTATAAAACAATGGCTCTATAATTTGATGATTGGACAATTTACTCTATGATAAAAGGTCACTGCAAATGGCCAAGGATAATTCTAGAATGATGCCGACAAATCCAACTATCACTTAACATATGGAAATGCATCTTTGTAACCCCTATAGGAATCCTACTGGGACATATCGTATGAAAACAAGGAATAAAAGTCAATTTCACAAAATTAAAAATCATTCTTGACTTCAAACCTCCAGTCAATCCAAAACAAATACAGGCCCTTACTACATGAAATTCATTCGTCATTATTCAGACATGACATAGCCTTTGGAAGAATTATTAAAGGAATATCAGGAGTATGAATGGACTAAAGAATGCAATACATCTTTTGACACTTTAAAGAAAAATTAGTTGAAGCACCTATTCTCATATTTCCAAATTGGTCAATAAAATTTCATGTACACATCGACACATCAGGAATAGAAATCAATGCAATATTGACACAACCAGGCGATGATGGAATGGAATACCCAATCGTGTGTTGTAGCAGAAAATTAAACAAAGCAGAATGTAATTATTCCACGACCGAAAGGGAAGCATTAGGAATGGTATTTGCACTTCAAAAATATCTACATTATCTATTAGCTAACCCCTTTATGTTTTACATTGATCACCAAGCATTGAAATATCTAGTAAATAAACCTTTGCATCATGGAGGAATCTGTTGTTGGTTGTTGCTATTCCAATAATTCGAGTTTGAAGTTGTAGTTCGACCAAGAAGGCTTATTGTTGGACCCGACCACTTGTCGAAAATTGACATGGGGGAGGAACCGATAGGAGTTGATGATGATCTACCACATGCGTATATATTTAGAATAAAAGTTGTACCTATCGAACTAGAATAGATAGCACAATTATTAGAGAATGGACACACACCTGAGGGAATGAGTACCAAAAAGAAGAAAATTTTATCAATGAAGGTTGCACCTTATAGTCTAATTAATGGATTCCTATATAAATTGGGCTTGGATGAAGTACTCTATCGATGCATTCCGAAGCATGAAAGAGAGAGAATAATGCATGAAGCACACAATGGCCCAGCTGGAGGACATTTCCAGTCTAATATGACTGCTAAAAGGATCCAACAGTCGGGAATATGGTGGTCGACATTATACTAAGACTGTCGAAAGTTTGTCAGTAAATGTGATCATTGTCAATGTTTAGGTCAATCCCTAGCAAGCACTGAGATTCCCTTAATATCAGTAAATACAAGTTTAACATTCGAAATTTGTGCTATCAAATTTATACAACCATTCCCAGTTCCTACTAGAAGGTCAGGAGCACACTATATCATAACATCAGCTGAATATGTTACTGAATGGGTAGAGGTAGAACCTGTCAAAACCTGTTCTAGTGAACTAGATACCAAATTCATATATGAAAATATCATTACTAGATTTGGTTGTCCATTAACTTTAATTAGTAACCAAGGATCACATTTTATTAACAAAACTATTGTAGCTTTAATAGATGAGTTCAAAATCGACCATAGAAGAAGCACATCCTATCATCCTCAGTCGAATGGTGTGATTGAATAATTCAACAAAACTTTGAAAAGGGGATTAATAAAAAATTTCAATACAGACAAAGATGACTGGGATGAGAAAATTACTTCTATCCTATGGGCATACAGAACAACATATAAAAAATCCACAGAACAAACACCATTTAGACTTGTCTATGGGAAAGAAGCAATCGTTCCCCTACATTTTTTACACTAGGCACCAGTAATCATTGACATATTACATATTAATAGCAAAGAGGCTAAGAAGGAGTGACTAATGCAATTATCTAAGCTAGAGGAACATCATATAATTGCTATACAAGACCAAGAAATTCAAAAGAAACAACATAAAGCGTGGCATGACCAGAACATCAAAAACAAAAAATTGTCACTTGGAGACCCTGCACTGTTGTATAATAGTAGATTCAAAGGTAAACCTAAAAAATTACATATAGAGTGGATGTGACCTTATATCATTGGAGAAATCAATGCTAACGGNTATATATATATATATATATATATATATATAAGAAAAATGGTTTCATAACTGTTAACAAAAATCGAAAAAAATCGAAAAAAACCATAAAACCTAAAAACAACAAAAGAAACAATCCAGCAAAATCAAAATGTCATGGAATTACTCTCAGGAAGGAAGTAGCCGAACAACTAGAAGAAATACCCATTGACATCAAAACCATCGACATAACGATACCACCCATTTTATTGAAATTTTCATAACCATGATGGATATAAATAAAAAGAATACCCAACGGTCCAATCAAATAATAATGATAACCAACAAAAGGAGCGCCAAAACCAGTGTGCATTAAAATAATCATTGACAGAGCATCCTTTACAGTCAAATACGCCATTAATATCTTCATTGACTAGATCATCACCTGCTCCACCTATAAATACCACATTAGAGGAAGACTTCACATAATTTTACGAATAGCCAGAGAGATAGAGCTATCAGACTCCCGATATTAAAATACATCTTTAAGAACTAGATCAATTTACCAATAGAATGGCACCAAAGAAGACGAGATCTACAACCAGTAAGGAAAAGGATCTAGAAACCACCAACACCCCATTAATACAGAGACTGGGAAATATCAACAAAGAAAAAGTCTAGGAAACATCATGGGAGAGAATATGGACAAAGATTAAAAAATGGGCATATGAAGACAAGAAAATGACAACAGAGGTTCAGAAAGTAAACTCCAGCACTATTATGAGTTTTATGAATGCACTGCTCATGGAAATCTTCGGAGGGGTAAAATAAATTATAGCAAAGTTCATCATTAGTCGGTATCACAATGGGAAATTCTACTTTGAAAAACCCATTGAGATATCCAGCGATGTCATTGATAGACTTACAGGATTATTGAACAAGGGTGAACCAGTTCCCATTAGTTCAAAATAAGGGTTGGTTGAAAAACTAACAGACACTCTATCTGGCAAGAACTCTAAAGGACTGGTAATCAGCCAGATCCAGTACACCACACCTAAGATAGTGGAAAAATTTGTGTCTACAGGACTAACAACTATGGTGCGCGGGTGTGATTTAAGACTCAACATGTTGGAAGCTGTCGACAGTATAGCAGAGACAGGGGAAACCTACTATTGGGCGCAATACTTAGCTGATCTTGTCAATAATAAATTCATAAAGTGTCAGCAACAAGGAACACCAATTAGATTTATGTCTCCCATCATATGGATTATGATGTATTACATATGACCTATCGGAGACCCACCATTCCTTGAGCCGACGAGATTCCATATGTGGAATTTCAAGCCATTTTCAATGGTTGGGAACTCTCAGGAACTAGAAGTGGACAAAGTATTATTAGACAACTGGTTCCAGAACTTAAAGATCAAAATGACTAGATGGAGGGTGCCCTAGAATATATCAAGAAGTTTGCAACCAACAACACATATACAGTTAGAGTTGGATCATAATGTAGTCTGGTTTATCTAGGGAGATGCAGGGAAAGATAAATGTATCGATTATTATCCATCAATCGAGGATATATTCATAGTTAACCCGACAATCCAACACCAAAATATCTATACCGATGATTGCAAATAAAACTGAGCAGCAGATTGTCGATCCCTTAACTGACCAAGAGAAAGAGGAATATTATGAATTTCATCTACATATCAGCACCTTACCCTGGAGGACACACCAACATAAGAGGTAAACATTCTTCAAGTAGTAACAGTACCGCCGACACAACAATCCCTTGAACTGACGCAACAATAGGAGGAGGAAGAAGATCAAACAGATGAGGAAACTTAGTGAGACAAAGCAGAGTATGCTATGACAAAACATAACATCCGACAGCTAGCTCTGGAAATATCTAAAGCTCAAAAGAAGAAAATGATTTTGGTTAAAGGGAAAGGGAAACACAGACTCATTCTTCCAGAGGAATCAGATGACGAGGATGAACTACATGCCATAGCAGCTGACATATTGGAGGATGTTGCTAAGAATAAGTTATCTGTCGAACAACAGTTCAAAAGATTCATGGAAGTAGAAGAAAATAAGTCAAAAGAAAAGAAGGTAAGAGTCGCTAATCCTCCTGAAGTTGATTTTGTTGATTTAACCACCACTCCACCACCTCCATCCCCAACCCAAATAGTCCAAGAATAAGTACCAACTCTACCTGTCTTCCCCTGACAAACCATTACAGGTAGGCATTATCTTAAAAAATCAAACAAAAATTCAATAAAGACACTGACCTACAAGAATTTATCGACAAAATTTCTAATCTTTTCCCTGATGCTCAACAAATAAATACCACAAAACCAATTGTCGAGTCAAGCCCTTCACAACAATTTCTTGCAATAAACCAACACCCTAACCAACCATAGAAGTTTTCACCAAAACCAAATATTGTCAAAGTTATTAAATCCACATTTCAAATAAATCCTGACAAAATATCTCAAGTTATCGTAGCACACATCTCATCATTCATACGGTCGACTGGAAATCCCTTACTTTCGATCAAAGAAGCGAATGAAGGAACCATATCAGATGAACTTGTTAGAAATGAACAATATGAAGTACTAGCAATAGATCAATAAATGGTCGACCTCCTCGATTCTTTCGAACCTAATGAATGTGTCGACTCACCACCAACAGTTGAATATACTATTCTAATAGATGTCATTTCAGGCCCCCCATCAATTTCAGAATGCCTACCCTCACCTACACCACTTGCAACCTCAATTCCACCTTCAACCTCACTTCCACCTTCCACACCACCGATAATCACACAACCATCCACTGACCCCCCTTTCTGAAACATAGATAATAAACCCTGAATTTCCCAGAAGTACAACATAGCAACAAACTGAACAGCCGACAGAACAACAATAGCTAAAACCATTGCCGACATGAAAAGATAATGCACAAAATGGAGAACAATATCAACGAAAAAGAAAAGAAAAGAAAGAGAAAAAAGAAAAAAGAGAAGGAGCAACAACAAACAAAGTCAACACAATAGAAGTTAACATCATCCATCCACCTGGTGGAGCTAGGGTCAACCACAATGGTGGATACACATAAAATCAAGGATGAAGAACTGGACTAGCTATTGGAGGCCCTCAACAAAGAATCTATAGTAAGGAAAGAAAGATGACAGACATAGATTGAAAAACTTAACACAAAACAAGACAAATTTCTAACTAAATGCAGAGATCTGACACAAACAATCATTCTAGTACCAGAGGGAGACGGCACTGATAAACCGTTGGAACATGCATACCGACTATTCGAAAGTGTCATGTCTAGTATGCAAACACAACTATAGGAAAAGAAGGAAGAGCAGACGGAACATACCTCTGTACTGTTAATAAACCGGTTCAATGCATTCTCAAAATATCACAAAGTGATGAAAGAACATTTTGAGCAATCCAATGTCACAGAGGAAGTCTTAAGAAGTTGGGTCACCTACTATAGGAAAGTATTTCAACCGCAAAGAATTACACGTGAGAACATTAAAAAAATACAATGCCAGGGAGGAGACACATAAGAGATGGATAAAACAATTGAAGACCAACTTGTAGAAGAAACAACAAAGCTGGAAAAACTCGAGAAACAAGCACACCAATGGTTAACTCAAGCCAATCCTAGCTTGGACAACCTCGATGAGATTCACCCGCAAATGAAGAGATTACTTGACACTGTAGAGGAGAAAGCACAATTTTTGGGCCCCGACATGAGTAATATTGTGGACTTATCGATACAGCAGAAGATGTTGAACTTGTCAAGCATCACAACCTTTACCATCGATATCCAGAAGGCACTCTCCAATTGGGAAGAATTTCATCACTAGCTAGTAGTTACAACAGAATCTATTGTGGAGATTTGTGTATAGAAATGACAATCAATTAGACAGCATAGTCCATAAGCAAAACAATTTTAGGAACTACTTGAGACATTTATTTTGTTACCTCCCTTGTTTCTTCAGGGCGAAGAAAGATTTTTTTCCCGGGGGAGATGTTGGAGAAGCCAGTCGGCTTAGCCAACTAATTGTAGATTAGGTTGGTCATGTCAGTTGGCTGAACTAACATGTAGTTACCATAACTTTTTTGTTAATGTATATATAGGTTTTTGAGACAGATAATAACTCAGTTCGGTTTATTGTATGAACCCACATGTGTATTGAGTAATATAACCTATTATTCTATCCAATATTCTTGTCTCTTGTCTCTTTTATGATTATATGATTCTTTATGTGTATTAATGGTAACCTTGCAATATGAGTGATTACAACAAACTGTCATCCCATATTCCTGATCTTTCCTAGGAAAAATTCATACACATTTCTGCTTACAATGTGCAAAGAATGAGGGGAACTCCAGGTTCAACCTCAAACACTATTGCAGGATAGAAAGAAAGGAAGGGCTTGGGCACAAAGAAGAGACCAACCACTCGGTCAGGGGCCAAAAGGAAAATTGAGTTGGAAATAGATGACAACAAGATTGTTACTGACACCCTGGTTAAGATAAAGAATTCTAAGGAAGCCTCTATTTAGAAACAACCAGTATCGTCCTCTAAGGCCTATGAGCTTAGATGAGATAGAATCCAAAATAAGAAGAAATAAAAAATTAGGGAGGAGAAAGAGAAGGAATATGAATAAAAGGAAGAAAATCAAGAGGACTCTAGGAAATCACCCTTATACCTAGGAAACCTAGAATATTATGAGATGGAAGAAGAAGGACCTTCCTGGCCTGTAAAATAAAATACACCAGTTAAAGGTAACACATCAATCAGAGAAGAAACACAAGAGAAAGAGGACTCTCATATGGAAGATACATTATTAGAACTATCCAGGGTTAAAAAAGAATTGGTAGTTCTAAAGCTTGCAACACATTCCCCTATGGTCTCAAAGGTGAGTGGGAAAGTTGCACAGACTACTCAGAAGAAAATTTAGATTTTGAAGATGAGCCATGCATACCAACATAAACACTTAGAGCAGTAGAACCAGGTGTTATAGGCATAATTGGAGAAGGTTCAAGAAAGGATAGCAGAAAATATCAACAAATACAGGATTTGGAGACTACCCTAGAAAAGAATACCATGTTATATGAATAAATTGTGGGTTATAGGACCCCATCTAGAATTTATATTGTATATCTCATAGAGAAGTGGTGTCAATTTCAATTTCAAAGGTTAAAGAATAATTTTCCTTTGGAAATTCCTAACACAAAAGATTTTTTGGATGCTTTGTTAGATAACATAGACCTTGAAAAAGATCAGTTGTGTGAAATTTACCTCCACAAATTCATTCTACCTTATTCATATGACTAGTCACCTAACCCCTACATTGGTGATTTCCATTTGAGAGCATTTTTTTCCTAGATGACCCATGATATAGAAAGGCCACAAGATTCCCACCTATATTAGTAAGAAGAATGAGTGAATGCATTGTGGGTTAGAGTAGAAGCATCTCACCCAGGTATAGCGATCTGGAATCACAATGCTTCAATAACTGATGAAGACTTAATCCCCATCTTAGAGGAGAAGGAACATGAGGCTATTGAACATTTTGACAAACTATTCAAAGTACCCTTGAGGATGTGGAGGAAGCCATAAGGGATGGGTGGAAAATAATTTCAATAGACTTAAAGAAGATATAGACACTCTCAAAACTTGGTTGGATGTTGCTAATTTGTTTAGGGAAAGGGTGTACATGGAATCATTACAAAGAAATAAACTAAAATGGATTGGAATTGCTGCAGGAGCATCCAACTCAGAATTCATTGGTTGATGAGTCAACATTCCATGTAATCACTTCTAGATGGATAGGGGTTCATTGTTAGATAGTTAGGATTATTTTTATTTTATAATAAGTGGCAGTTTGACATTGTTATTCTTGATCCCTGCGAGGAATTCTTCAAGGATGGATCTTTGTTGATAGGTTTACTTTTATTAGGTGTCTAGATCCAAGCTATTCGGATCTGACAGGTTTACTAAGTGTTATAAGAATAATTGAATGTAACAGATAGGATATAATAGGCAAGTACATGATAGCAGAGTGAGTGAGGAGTGAAGAGTACAAATTCTGTGGGTCATTGTACTTCTGGTTCGATGGAATGAAGAACAAAGTTTATTATGCAAATTTTGAATGTTTATACCTTTGTTTTAATCACCAGAAGTATGAGTTTGAAATTCTCTATGTGCATATTTATTTTTGTACTTTGAACTTCAATATAAGTATAGGAGATCCAAATTTCCTGTAAGGAACTTTACAGGAGGGAATTGATCCTTTCAGTGATCAATCCAGTGAAGATTAGAGAGTGATAAAGGATTCATATCTTCGATAGATTTGTGGTCGAAATTGAATTTCGCAAATAAAAGATGTGCCAAAGTTAAACATAAACCAATCATCATACAATTGAAGATCGTTCGATGCAGATCAACCTTGGAGAAGATCGACAACAATAAAGACATTTTGTTGGAGAAAGAGCGCGGAAGATAGAGGAGGGGTTGAGTTGTGAAATTTAGAACTAATCATTGGAATTCAGATTTAGATCAATGGAAGAGACCGATCATCAAATTAGATCGATGGTCCACAGTGATTTCGCTATGAGAAGTTGTGGGTTTTGTAAAATTTTTGATGTGCATGAAATTTGTATGTAATGTTATTCATAGTTTTTGGAGTCCATCGTTGATTTGGTGGGGACATAGATCGAATGATCAACAATAATTCTGTTGATTTGATAAGCGATCTTGTTAACGTTTTGAATAGATGAAAAATATCATTTGTGAAATAGAATTTATCATGGAGTGAAGTTCATCTGTCAATGTGGACAAAAGATCAGCTATTTTGGGAGCTGATTGAATCACATTCCTTGTAGATTTGGACCCGCATCTTCTACCTGGAATCTGGTTTCGTATCAAAGAATGGCTAAAGATGCCACCAAGAAGAGGACGATCACATGGGGTTCCTGTAAGATGTGGTCAAGGAAGACAACCTGCAGAGATAGATATGCAAAGAGACATGAGAATACTGGAAGAAATACTAGAAGCTATGGAAAGAAAGAACCACTCATGCAATTCAGATAACAATGATGAAGAAGAAGAATCCCTTGATGAAGAAGAAGAAGATCCTAAAGAAGTCGAAGTTTTGAAGATGTTGATGAAGGCCAGTAGTAAACCTAGAGAGGAAGTACCTATGTATGAAGGAAACTTAAATGTTGAATAACTCATGGATTGGATTAATGCTCTGAATAAATATTTTGATTTTGAAGAAATTGAAGACAAGAAGAAAGTAAGATATGCAGCTACAAGAATGAAGGGACATGCATCTATTTGGTGGGATGAGCTCCATATCCATCAAGAAAGAAGAGGCAGATAAAAAATAAACTCTTTGGATAAAATGATACGAAATATTAAGAGTCATTTTATTCCTAAGGACTATCAATTGAATCTTATTAGACAATTACTTAACCTTAGACAGAAGGCCATGACGGTAAAATAATACACAAAAGAAAATTTTAGAATGAGCATTAGAGTTGGACACACACAGGGAGGTCTAGAAAGAGTATCTAGGTATATCAATATATTACAATATGATATATAGGATGAGATCAATTTATTAAATTTAAAAATTGTAGAAGATGCATATCAAGTAGCTTCAAAGGTAGAAGAGAAACTATTAAGAAAACAGAACCATAAAAACAGAGGAAAGAATATAGTAAGAGGAAGAGGATCTCCTAGTAGTGGAGGTAAGACTTCCAAAGATGGAGTTGAGGGTTCTAGTAGTCAGTCATCCCAGAGAGGAGGATTCATAGGAGGCAGAGGAAGAGGCAGACACATAGAGGTAAAATGTTATGCTTGTGGAGATATTGGACATATGTCTTGGAATTGTCCAATAAATCAGTCTTCAAATCAAAGAAATGTGAATGTTGTAGAGGCTTAGAAAGAGACAAAAGAAGAAATAGATATGAATAACCCTCTAGAGGAATGAGAATCTCTTATGTTGAAGAGAGTTTTGGTAAATATAGAGAAGCAAGTACATGAACCATCTTCAAGGAAAAGTTTGTTCAAAACAAGGTGTAAGTCACAAGGTAAGTGTTGTAAAATGGTTATTGATAGTGGTAGTACTGATAATTTGGTTTCCACTAAGATCGTAGAGAAGTTGGTATTGAAGAGGATGAAGCATCCCACTCCCTACAAAGTATTCTGGTTGCAAAAAGGACATCAACTCTTGGTGAATGAGCAGTGTAATGTGGAATTCCAGATTGGTACTTACAAAGTTGAAATATTATGTGACATAATGCCTATGGATGTGTGCCATATACTCTTAGGGAGGCCATGGCAGTATGACAGGAAAGCTGTTCATGATGGGAGAAAAAATAATTATTCTCTGGAGAAGGATGGGAAGAGACATAATTTGTCACTATTAGAAGATGAAGCAGTTCAATAAAGTTCATGGTCAAATATTTTTCTAATGTATGGAAAAGAACTATTACAAGAAGTTCAGAAAGAGGAGGATCTAAAAATTTCCCTTATTGGTAAGCCAAAGGTAATTTTAACTTCTATGAGTTTAGATGATTTTCCTATTGAAGTTAAAACTTTTCTTAATGAGTGTCCTGACATTATTGTGGATGAGTTACCAAATTATTTACCCCCTATAAGAAGTATTAGTCATCATATTGACTTAATACCTAGTGCAAGTTTACCTAATAAAGTAGCATACAGATTAACTCCTCAAGAAAATGCAGAAATCAAACAGTAGGTATAGGAGTTGTTGGAGACAAGATTGGTAAAAGAAAGCTTGAGTCCTTGTGCAGTACCCACTATACTTAGTCCAAAGAAATATGGTGGATGGAGGATATGCACTAACACTAGGGAAATCAACAATATCACTATCAGGTACAAATTCCCTTTACCCAGAATTGATGATTTGATGGACTATTTAAGTGGTTCAAAATATTTTCTAAAATAGATTTGAAAAGTGTATATCATAAAATTAGGATAAGGGAAAGGGATGAATAGAAAACAAGATTTAAAAGTAATGATGGTTTGTATGAATGGTTAGTGATGCTATTTGGGATTAATAGTACACCCAATACCTTCATGAGGTTGATGAATGAGGTTTTAAAAGAATTTACTAGAAAGTTTGTGATAGTGTATCTAGATGATATTATAATTTTTAGTCAGAATAGAGAGTAACATTTAAGGCACCTTAAGTTGTTGTTGAGGACTTTGCAGAAAGAGAAGTTGCTGATAAATATGAAGAAATGTAGTTTCCCGAAGAAAGTGTTAGGTTACTTTGGATTTATAGTTTCAAAAGAAGGACTCAAGATGGATCCGGACAAGGTACAAGGAATTTTGAACTGGCCAGTTACAAAGAATGATTATGAGGTAAGGAGTTTCCATGGAGTTGCTAGTTTTTATAGGAAGTTCCTTAAGAATTTTACTCAGATTTGTGCACCTTTGATAGATACTTCTAGAGGAAGTAGACAACCTTTCAAATGGACAGAAGCAATTCATAGAAATTTTAATTTGTTAAAGAAAAATATAATTGAGAAGCCTATTTTTAGCTTTGCCCAGTTTTGACAAATTGTTTCAAGTTGAAACAGATGCTAGTGGAACAACAGTGGGACCGGTTTTAAGTCAAGAGAAGAGGCCAATGGCATATTTTAGTGAAAAATTCAATGAAACAAAACATAAATATTCTTCATATGATAAAGAATTATATGTTTTTTTTGCAGGCTCTTAAGAATTGGAGACATTATTTGATGTGTAAGGAATTTTTGTAGTATTCTAACAATCATGCTTTGCAGTTCATAAATAGTCATCCTAAATTAAACTAGAGACATGTTAAATGGGTATAATTTTCGTAGAACTTTACCTTTTCTATCAAACATACAAGTGGTAAGTCTAATAAAGTTGTTGATGCTTTGATCAAGATAAGTCTGGTATTGCAAGAATTTAAGGTCAGTACTTTGGGATTTGAAAACTTAATTGATATGTATAAGGAAGATTTAGATTTCAAGGATATATATGTTTCCTGTGAAAATACGGTTACCCATAACAGAAGCCAGTGGTTAAATTATATGTTGTAGGAAGGATTACTATTCAAGGATAGTAAATTGTGTATTCCAAGATGTTCAATGAGAGAGAATTTAATTCAGGAAAAGCATAGTGGAGGTCTATCATGACATTTTGGACAAGACAAGACTTTTTCTCTAGTGAGTAATTTTTAGTTTTGGCCAAAAATGAAGCATGATGTGAAGAAATTTGTTGAAAGATGCAGAATCTGTCAACATGCCAAAGGAAGAAGTCAAAACACAGTATTGTATCAACCCTTTCCTATTCCATCTAGGACTTGGGATTCCATAAACATGGATTTTGTTTTGGGTTTACCCAAAACTTAGAGGGGTCATGATTCAATTTATGTTGTGGTAGATAGATTTTCCAAAATGGCTCATTTTCTTGCATGTAAAAAGACTAATGATGCAACCAACATTGCTAATCTGTTCTTTTCAGAAAATGTAAAGTTGCATGGGTTTCCTTTGAGGATTGTGTCTGACAGAGATACAAAGTTTGTTGGTCATTTCTGCAGAACTCTATGGAATAAATTGGGAAATAATCTCAATTTTAAGTTATTCTTATCACCCTTAGACTAATGGCTAGAATTAAGTGGTAAATATGAGCATAGGAAGCATACTAATAAGTATCGTGTATGAACATCCAAAGTAGTGGGACTTGGCTCTTGCTCAGGCTGAGTTCTCAGACAATGATTTGCCCAATAGAAGTACAGGTATGATTCCTTTTCAAATTGTCTATGGGATGCATCCAAGGGGTGTATATGAACTTATAGATTTAGGAAAACAAGAAAGGAGAAGTGTAGAGGGTGAAGAATTTGCAATTAGGATGCATGAGCTGCAGAAGAATATTAAGAGGAGATTACAGGAAAGTGCAAAAAAATATAAATAGAGAGCAGACTTGAAGGGAAGAGAAGTAAACATTCAGGTTAGATATTTAGTGATGGCATATCTTATAATGGAAAGGTTCTGCAAAGGAAATTCAAATAAATTGAAGATTAAAAATATTGGACCTTGTAAAGTTTTAAGGAATTTTTCTGCAAATGCTTATGAGATTGAAATTCCTTATAACCTTTAGATTGCACCAATTTTTAATGTTTCAGATTTGTATCCTTTTAGAGATGTAGGTATTCAGACAGATGGAATGACTTCAGATGTATATGATTCATCTATAGATTGGAAAAGACAAATTCCATAGAAAGAACAACCTCATATTGAATCCATCCTTGAAAAAAGAATTCTAAGGAAGACCAGGAACAAAGCCTTCTTTTAGTACTTAGTCAAATGGAAGAATCAACCTACTGAAGATCTAGCCTGGATGACAGATCAAGAAATTTCCAAATACAATTTGCACTCTGAATATCTATTAAAGAATTCTTTTCTTCCCCAGGAGTATGATGCAGGAGCATCCAACTCAGAATTCCTTGGTTGATGATTCAACATTCCAAGTAATCACTTCTAGATGGATAGGGGTTCATTGTTAGATAGATAGGATTAGTTTTATTTTGTAATAAGTGGTAGTTTTCCATTATTCTCCTTGATTCCTGCGAGGAATTCTTCAAGGATAGGTCTTTGTTGATAGGTTTACTTTCATTAGGTATCCATATCCAAGCTATTCAGATATGACAAGTTTACTGAGTGTTATAATAAGAATTGAATGTAAAAGATAGGATATGATAGGTGAGCGCATGATAACAGAGTGAGTGAGGAGTGAAGAGTACAGATTCTGTGATTAATTGTACTTTTGGTTCAATTGAATGAAGAACAGAGTTTACTCTGCAAATTATTGAGTGTTTATACCTTTGTTTTAACTAGAAGTACAAGTTTGAAATTATTTGTGTGCATATTTATGTTTGTACTTTGAACTTCGATATAAGTACAAGAGATTGAACTTTCCTGTAAGGAACTTTGCAGGAGGGAATTGATCCTTTCAGTGATAAATTCAGTGAAGATTACAGAGTGTTAAAGGACACATATCTTCAACAGATTTGCAGTTGAAATTGAATTTCACAAATAAAATATGTGCCCAAGTTAAACCTAAACCAATTGTGATACGATTGAATATCGTGCGGTGAAGATCAACCTCTGAGAAGATCAACGGTGATAAATATATTTCGCTGGAGAAAGAGCATGGAAGATAAAAGAGGGGTCAATATGCAAAATTTAGAACTAATCACTGGAATTGAGATTTAGATCAATGGCGGAGACCGGTCATCAAAGTAGATCAACAGTCCACATCGATTTCGCTAGGAGAAGTTGCGGGTTTTGAAAAATGTTTAATGTGTTCAAATTTTTTATGGAATGCACTCCATATTTTTTGGAGTACATCATTGATTTGTTGGGGACACTGATCAGATGATCAATAAGAATTCTGTTGATTTGACAAGCGAACCTGTTAACATTTTGAATGGATTCAAAATTTCGTTTATGAAACTAAATTTATCATGGAGTGAATTTCATCTGTCAACATGGATGACAGATCAGCTATTTTGGGAGCACATTGAATCGCATTCCTTTCTGATTTGGACCCACATATTCTACCTGGAATAAGGAATGAAGATGAACCCACCATTTTTCATTCCCCTAACAATCAAGGAAAACATGGATGAAGAAGAAGAAAATAGAAATTAGGACAAAGAAGAATAGAGCACGATATATTACCAGCACACAATAGCACTTAGAATTGTTGTGTGGAACATCAAAGAAGCTATTGAATAGCATAAGAATTCACTAGGACAAGGGGATGGGTTATACAAGGATAGGTAACATCTTCAAGTCTGGGGGAGATGATAGGGCCGCAATATAGGTAATAATTAAAGCCATCAAATCCCTTTTCTAATGTTATGGAGAAACAACTGAGCATAATATCACTCCTTTTCTGTAATCTAGGATATGATTGTAGTCAATTTCTAAGTAGTATTGGAATGTGATGATCGTTCCCTGCTTATTACACTTTTTAAAGGGCATTCTAACAAGTGGTTTAGTATCCTATGTGGTTAAATGTAGGTTAGTGGGGCAAACTAGTAGATCACATTCTCTTTGGAACTAACTATAAGTGAGCTTGATTCTAGCTATCTACATGAAAGGGGAAGGAAGCTCGACACCCATTTATGAGACTACAAGTCTCTCCTTCTTTTCATCTAGTGGATATCATCAAGTAATTAAATCTTGATACCACTATTGCATATATTCTGGGATAATTTTTTTTGAAAACCAGTAATAAGTAGAGACTCACGCCTCATGGAGTGAGAGCTATAATTTTCATACAATTTTTGTAAACAGACCTATTTTGGATTTTTCAGTAGCATCTTAGTTGTATTCTAGGAACAATGACGTTTTGCAGTAGATAACGTCAAAATTACATTATATGCAACCTCTGAGTTTATAATTTTGTTCCAGCTCTTGTCGTGTGCTTTTAGGTGGCCCCCCTCATTACATTAAGTAGGGGTTTTATGTTCATTCCTTATTTAGCTTAACAATATTTATGATTTTAGTTAAGTAGGTTATTGCGGTTCAATTAAAATTTTACCATCATTTCAATTTACAGTTGTAGTTAGAACTCTGTATTCTCTTGTTTTCATCTATGGATCCAGAGCAGTTTCTATAGTTATTTTATAGAGTGTTTGTAGTCATGTAAATGCATTCGTAGGAGTAGTTTAACATATTTACATTTCACACATTAGAGTAGTTCAATCAGTTATTTTCCATTCAATCTTTTTTCTATAGAGTATTTATTTTCATTATTTCTTACATTAGAGTATTTTGTTTTGCATAAAGAAATTTCCAATAATTTAAATATTTTTAAAACAATATTTCATTCTTTGTTGAATTAATGAATTCTAGCTTTCTTAGTTTTAGCTAGTAATTTAAATCATAGTTTTTATTTCATTAAGTACGTTTTTATATTAAATACATTTCCATGTTTTCATAGATCAAAAGTCTAAATATTCTTCTAGGTTAGCTCATTTCATTTGGGGTGTGTTTCTTAATTTCATAGGCTAATTGGATTCCCCTAGCAATTGCACAAACAATCCCTAGCACCTATTAAGTTTGTACATTCCCTTGTCGATAATTAAAGTAGGAATCCTAAACTATAAACCTGTAAAAAGGTAACCATATAAATATACCACCAGTTGTGTCACCTATATATGCTCCTTAACTATCAATGTCTAAGATTAGTGGTGGAAATGAAGAGGATTGAGGAGGAATTTGAGGTAGTAGTAATTTAATAGGTAAGATTGAAGAAAAACCATTTTCTATTGCTAATTTTAGTATTGTTATTTTTGAATTTCTAGTAGCTAAAATGTGTGCAAAGAATTGTAAACTTGGAAAGGATTTAACGAATCTAATGTAGGCAATTGTGAGGAAAACTAGGGAAACCAAGTATATAATTTATTGTATTTATTTTTGGGTTATAAAGTGCAGGGAAGGATGTGGAATGTTGATGGTGATAAAAAAAAAGGAGATTTGGTTATTGAGTAGAGTTATGTAAAATTCTTGCCTACAAAAGTCCCTTAATATAATATTTTTCACTTGAAACTAATATTATTAGTAGTAGGCATATTATGACTATATGAACCATAAACAAAATATTTTTTAGAATTTCACCATAGGAATGGAATCTACATCCTCATACTCATTATAAATATGCCTATTATTTTAAGTTACATATTGATTTTTTTTTCTTTTATTTCAAGGAAGAAGACTTATTTCTTTTATTTGAATTTCAAAAAATTAAATGTATTATTAAAATATATATAAAGTATTTATTTCAATAAAATATTATTTTAAATACATTGATCCATCAGTGAAATATTTTTTCTTTAAATTATATAATTTAAGTTACTAAAATTTAAAAATATATATTATACAAACTCAATTTAAAACACATATTTCTATTTTTGCTTTTATTGATTAACTTGACATGGTTAATATTCTTACCAATTATATCTAAAATTCAAAAATATTCTCAATTCATTTATAAATTTAGCACATCTTTATAATTCTTTTAAAAAACTCAATTGTAATGTACCTTTCTGGGACTAAGGCACACTTGTGAAAATTTTCAAGAAAAACAATGACTAATTTTAACTAGACTTGTGACAACGTTAGCAAAATTTACCCAAACCACCCAAACCTTGGTAAGATGGTTAACTTGCAAGTATAAAGCCATTAAAAATAGGCTAAACAAGATCGAATATCACTGTAATGTACCAATCAGATCTGATTGTACATTAATTCACCTTTCCCAAAAAATTAAAACAAAACAATGAAAACAAGGGTTTAACTGGTCACTTTAACAAGGGATTAAGAAGGTAGGTCCAAACTAGGAAAGGGAAGAGGGTTGCACGATATATTGGGTTCCTATGCACAATGTACTGGGACCATTTATTGTTTAAGCATCAGTGAATCTGAAGTCTACTCCAAGGCTCCTAGGCACCAAAACATATGCAAACTAAAATGTTTGCTTGTCACTTCTTGAAAGCAAGTGGTGAAGGGATTTGACTTGGGGAAGATTGCATAACCCTTATACACTGTTATATATCAGTATTAATGTGTTTACATAATTCTAGAATAGATTAGAAAATATTAAGGGGTCACTCAAGAAAAACTATCCTCTAGGAATGCACATTAGGCTCCACTTAAGAGCTTTCCAAACACAGGAGGAAGTCCATGAATATTCAATTTCATGCATGGAATATCCTCACTATCATTTTATTAAACATTGAGAGCATAAATAAATAAAATGCATTTGGTCTAAGTGGAATAGTTCAAACAAAACTATACAGTAGTTAAATTTTCATTGAAATCTAGAAAAGGTATCAGAAATTTGTAGGAAGCATAACCTTATGATTTAGATTGTTTGGAAAACTTCAGAAATACATAAATACATAATCTATAACTAGTGGAAGATGAAATTAATCTCACAGGTGTAGAAATTCTAAATCCAAGGATTATATACCATGTGGGAATTCTAAAGCCATGATGGAAGCAAGAATTTCATAAACAAGCTAAGGAATATAAAGGCACAAAATTAACCTCACAAAGAATTGTAGAGAATTAGCACAAAGAAGAAGAATAATGCACACATGAAGAATGAAACTCAATAATCCCCATATTGTTTATTAAATAATGATACAGTTACATAAATAATACATCCTCATATAGGAAAATTGAATTTCCAAAGATGCAACTCAGACTAGATCATAAAGGAGGCTTCCTTTAAGGAAAAAAAACCCCTAAGGTGTCAAAAGAGCTTTCCTAATCTATCCAGGACATCACAAATTATATAAAGTAGTATGTTCAGCTAATGAGTGGTGGAAAATATTTCTAATCATCGATTTTGGAGAGAAACTCATGGAGGATGGGTTGGTCACAAAAGAAGACATTTTCCAATCAACTAGCTTTATCCTAATCCAGTGAAAAGATGGAAAAGTTGGACAAAAGTAGTATAAAGTAGGAATGCACCCTTCCTATTCTAGACAACCAATAAAGTAGTAGAATTGTATCTAGAATCAATCTAAGTGCACTCCATAGGCTAATGAGGGAAAGTGGTGGTAAAATATATCCAACTACCTAGTCTCGTACCTGATTAATCAAAATGATTAATAATCATATCCTAAGTCTATAGGTGGTTTTTTAATACTCCAACACCCCCTCATTAATCCTGACTTTATGTGAGTATATCATAGATATATGGCCCGAGAAACTAGGCCTATGGTCACCATTTACATTATTCATCCATGTAAAGTGAGGAAATAGGGAAAACCTCATGGGAACAAAACCCTCCCTCAAAAACCGGACATGAAAGGTAAACCAAAAATATTGAAATTTTGTTCCAAACTAAATTTTGATTATTGGTCCATAAAAAGTACACAAGGAAGAAGTGAATGTGTAAGAAAAGGGATGAAAAGTGTGTGCGTGACAGGAGAAAAGCAGGTTAAGAAGGAATCGGCGCAGATAAGATAAAAAGATGCACGCGATGGAGAAAGAGGTAGAATGAAAGCTGCAACGAGGATGCTGCAATGAGGAAGACAGATCCGAGTCAGTGGAAGAGGTAGGTAGAGAAGTTAAGGCTGGAAGACGAAATTCAAGGAAGACTGCATAAGGACGATCCAGCGGGAGGAGGAAGGACAGTTTTGTGACTATTTATGACTGGTACAGACGAGCTGAAAGAAGTTTCTGCGCTTACTTAAGGCCATGGTTAATGTATTGTAGGACTTATGCATCTAGGTATGGGATTCCATTGATGTAAACCAGAGATATTTTGGGTTGTTGAGTCTGTAATAACTGAGCTTTACTCATTCGACCCTGCATGGTCTTGTAAATATTATATATAGGAGGAACCTGTCCTATATAAGGGTTGGCTTAATTCGTCTGTTCATTATATGTATGTTGTTCAAGAGTTATGCAATTCATAGTTAGATTCAGAGGAACAGTTAGAGAAAGAATACTCAAAGGATATTCTAGTAGAAGGACAAGGCTATAGAGTCGCGAATCCTATAGCTGTGTGCAAGGACCACCAATAGAATAGAAGAGTTGATCCAGGCTGTGTGCGGATCAGTAGGAGTAGATAGAATAATAAAATAGAGAGCATGAGAGAAAAGATTGAGTTAAATAGACATATATAAAGAATAGTATGCATATTGCAGGCTGTAAGGTGCTATAAACCATTCTCATGCCAAATGAAGAGCACCTTGGTGGTTTTTCCCAAATGGGTTTCCACGTTATTTACTGTGTTATGTGGATGAATGTGTTTAATGATGAATGTTGATGTGAATTTTTGCTTACTATGTATTATTATAGTTATTTTTGAATGAATGTCGTCGTATGAACAATCAGTGGATGCATGAATGATTAAATCACTATTAGAATGTTATGTATGGCTTTATGATTCAGTTGTTTAGTTAAGGCATGAGTCGCATGATGTATGTTGAGTACAAGGAATCAGATGCATCGCACTGTCACACTAGTGGTAGAGTTGTGTCACACGCTCATTGTGACTCATCATTGTGCTATCATCACGCAGTAGCAGACTCCATCCATTCACCTTTGTTGAGTGCCTTGGCTGCATTCCAAGGAACTAGAATCCCTCACAAAATGTGGAAACATGGTTCTCACAATTACCCATAAAGATATCTTGGATGAGACTATGCTTGCTTCGTGGGTGTTGTCGACAGAGCTTTCTCTGTCGGCCCGATGTCTTTTGGTATCTTGTTGGTATTATGTTGTTATTGAACCACAAGTCTATAAAAGAAGAGAAAAGAGGCCAATAAATGGTTCTATTTTTGGGACCTTCCATTTGATTCAAGGGACATGTTGTGGCATCCGACAATGAATGAAATAGAGGACTGGCTGGATTCCAAGACACTGGCATTCACACAAGAAGAAAGCGTGTGATCTCAGTTGAGTGTAGAGAACTAGATAGACTGGTACATATATTACGATATCCATGAGATATTATTTGCAGAGTTTCCTATTGTATTTTATGAATGGTTGTCAAGATTGGCAAGAAAGCAGGCAAATTTCCAGAGAAGAGAAACAGTCGAGTGGAATGATCACTTGGTGTGCGAGATAACTAGTGTAATTAACACCATCTCTAGAGATGTTGATTTTTGGGTGGAAAGTATTTTACAAGGATATATTACTGAGTTTGTAGTAGAGGCTATAACCTCATATAGTGAGGCTGAAATAAAAAATTTCCAAGGGCCCCAAAGAAGATATTTGTTAGCTATCAGTACATGGATCAAGATGCTCATTTATGAGAAGGGTATCTTACAGTTGAGTATTTGATTCATGTACTATGGAGGAAGGCTATGTCACAGATGACCTATCAAGAAAATGGGAAATGCTAAGTTGAGATGTTCCCAGGAAGTACAAATCCTGAACTAGAGACTGGATTCCTATGGAGTGGAAGGAGATTCAGATATGGGAAGAGGAGAAAGACAAAGGAAGGTCGATGAAATCCTAGTTTGTTCGAGGAAAGTGAACACAAACTTCAGTCACAAGTGTACAAAGGATATTGAGATGAAGAGGAGGACTATAAATCGATCTCAAAAGGAGCCAAAGAGTTTGACGAGACATGAATGTCAGGAAATAACTACATCATACTAGAAGCATCACTTGAGGTAAGGTCTAGAGCCTCATCTCCTGAGCGATTTATTAATACTAATAGTGATAGTACTGTGACTATCATGCTAGAGGAAACACCGTCATTAAATCTTTCATTGGATAACCCCGACACCAACTCAATGGCTAGGGTGGATATTTGGTTACACACATTCAATGGAAATGGAGCAGAGGATCTAAAGCAGTATTGGTTCATATGTGAAGCTGTTTGGATCGTTCACTTAGTTTAGAATGCGGACCTAAAGAAAGCACAGATGATCACAACTCTAAGGGGTCGTACGTTGGAATAGTTTATGAAGTATGGTATAATACCATTAAGAGCACCGTAGAAGACACTCGAGGAGATATGTGCTGCAGTGATCTTCGAGTTCATAAAACCTAAATCTAAGTCGCAGTGCATCACTGAGATCAAGGAGATAAAGAAAGCACTGGAAAAAATAGTATGGGACTTTAACCAGTGATTTAAAACTTTGATGGCCAAAGTAAGTTTCCATATGTCAAATGTTCAGCATAAGGAGTGGTTTAATGTTGTGCTCTTGCAACACATCTGACGACCATTGATGCAACAAAAGATTGGGTTGTAAATGGAAGCAGCAGTATTGGAAATGAAGCTGGAGGCCTCACCAATTGGTGATGGTGCCGCAAGAATGGTGTAGATTCAATCGCAGCTGGTGTTACAGCTGATTTTACCACACATGGTAGATCACACATTTATGGCCTTCTCTATCCCTCTGTAGACTCTTTGGACCCCATGGACTATTTTTGTACCTTTTATATTTCCAAGATCATCCCTAAAAACACCTGTTATTTGCTATACGTGACTTTTAAACCATTTCTTGCGTATACACACGGATATAACCCTTAAACCCACGTACATCGGGATGTGTGCAAAAGGCCAAATATTTGTGGAGTTTTCCTTGATGTGGATCCGAGTCACTTGTCTCTTGGCCTTCCATATGCCTCAAGATCGCTCGGATTTGACCTTCCATTACCCCATTGAATCACTATATAAGGAACCCTTTGGATACATTGAAGAGGAGGAATTCAAGAGCAAGAAAACCATATTCCATTGTTTCCATAGCTTGCTTATACTTCAGTTTGCATCCCTTTGTCCCTTGGATCACTTTGTGTTCTCCCCAAGCTTGCCTTTGATTGTGAGCTTGCTATCGAGAGATGGAGGATTGAGGTGGTGGATTCCCAGGTGGAGGACTTAGTTTCTCTGGCTCGTAGATGTGCCGACAGAGGTTGTCACTCATGTAATCTCTGATTTATATTAATAGAAATATATTTTCCTATCCAATGATGTGCATTTAAATGAATATTGAATCCATGGATGCTTTTAATTGTTTATACATTATTGATTATATATGCTAGAGTAGGTCTAACACCATTATATAGCATGCTTGTCTTGTTTGTTGTTGTTGAGAGAGAAAATTGCTAACACACGCTAGATTAGAAAAAGCTCAACAGGGATCTACATCAACCGTCTAGAACAGGGTATGTTTCGAGATCCTTTAGTGTTAGATGTTTTATTTCTCTTGCATATTGGGAAGGGATTGATTTCTACGGTTACTCTGTCTGTTGTGGTACACCCCAAGCCATAGGAAGTTTTCTTCGTAACAGAATTGGAGACCATACTGGGGATGTTCCTTGTATTTGTTTGGGATTGGGGCCACAATGTGCTTGATCTTCTTGAATTGCTCTTTGTTCTCCTTCTTTTTGTGTTGCATTTTATAGTATGTCCATCCATTGACACTCCCCTTTATTAGTTTGACCCTTGGCCTGCTTTTTACCACTGTCTTCTCTGTATATGCAGGTTTTTGGCCAAAAGTCACATAAATACGTGGATTTTTGGCCAAAAGTCATGTATACATGCAGGTTTTTGGCCAAAATCCGCGTATACATGCATCTTTTTGGACAAAAGTCACGTACATACGTAGCTATTCATTAAATAGTCATGTACATCCTCCCTTTTGGTTTAGTTTGATGTTGTGGGAAGTTGATGGGTGGGTTGTGAGTGTGGTTGGGTCTTCCTGGGTTCTGATGTTGTCTATTGGATGCTTCTTTTGTGACCAGAGACCGCTTTTTCATTGATTTTTCTTTGAAAGTAGTTTTAGTCATTTATCGTTTTTGTTTTTCCATTAGTGCATTACTCTTTTTGTCTCGGTGTCTTGTTGGGATTTTGTTTTATACTTGCTGCAAAGACTGAGAGTTTCAGATGACTTTTATTTCATTTTTCATTCTTTTATATTGAAAAACACAAAGTAGTTGCACTCTTAATTGCATCTTAGATATGGATTTGAGGAGGTACTTGCATTGAATTACTTGGATGAGAGTTGCATTTAGGCTTTCATATAGGAAGGATTGCATTGGCATTTGGAAAGGAGTATATATTTATGCATCTCATGCAGTGGCATACCCTGTTTTTCATTCTACAATATTGAACTTGGCATTACTTGTTAGGTGTGCATTTTTATTTCACTACTAAGTCTTCATATCATTAGTTGCATGGACATTTCCATTTGAGTAATTACAGCCAATTAAAATCAACGCATAATAAAATGAATTACACTCTTTTATTTTTTAGGGTGCACCAACAAGACTAGGTTTCAGGGTCTTGGAATAGTTCATTGTGAGTCAATTCTCCAAGACCACTAAACAAAATAATTAGGTGTATTTTTAGGTGAGAGTGTGAAATCCTTTATATAATTAGTGTTCTCAGGATTGTCCTCTTACAAGGGATTTAAGCAGGATGCAGTGTGAGAAGTTATGATTGGGATGGCCCCTGGTTGTAATTGAGTAGCACCAGAGATATTTCTAGGATTGTATTCGTATCTGGGGGCTCTTTCGAGAGTTTCAGAATTTTCTACCCTGCCCAAATGGTCAATCCGCCTGTGACTGTCCGCCTGAGCATTGATTATATCGAGGTAACCTTAGTTGCCTTACCTAGGTTATCGAGGGGGTATTTACAGAGGTTATTCTATAGGTGTCCTGGCCAAGTAGAGGTCAGACAACACAGTCGCTTTATGCATTGAAGCTGAGGGCCACTATAATTGGTTAGGTACCTCCACTTGTAGTGTATGGGAGTTTCGAGCCTCTCCTAGGTGAGACATACCTGCTGCATTCGGGAGCTCACATATCTTCCCCTTGATTTGCTTGTATTTTGGATGTAGATTTTCTTAGGAGTGTGCTCTTTGTGCGCTAGTTGGCCTTTGGGATTGTGGTTACTTGAGTATATTTATGCTCTCTTGAGTTCGGGTCATTTTTTTTCCATCATGCCCGGTATCCTATCGCCCATCCTTCATCCTAGTATGAACCCTAGTGTCAGACTTGGGGGCATCTTAGCCCCTTACTGTGCTCATATATTTGGGAGTGGTCACATTCCTCCCTCTACTCCATTTGTGGAGGATGTTGACTCCCTTCTCTCGGTCTTTACACCAGTGGTCACCCTCATGGGGGTGGTAGTGGATGTGTGAATGTTGGGTCTACACCTTACTTTCCTTTTTATGTCCCATCATTCACCACATTGTTTCCTTTGGGTGTAGTTGTCATGATCATTCCTCCCTATATCCTATAGTTTGGATTCTTTATTTACCATTTTGGGTTGCTTTGGACTAATATTATTGTCATGTAGGGTCCATTTTTTATAGACTCTCTCTCTGAGGTTTTGACCTGTCTATGATTATCAGAGGTATTATGTCTAAACTAGCATATAGGTTAGGATTTCACATCTGCTTGCATTTTGCATGGCCTTATGACTGTTTCATTTTAACCTTAGGTATGAACCCATTCCATGATATCACAGAACCTTCATGCTACTGTTAGAAGTGGTATTGATGGTGAATGGTAGAGATTTCCTATACATGGGTTCCCTAGTTAAATCATTTTTTTCATTTGGTACCCATGCTAACATTTTTCCTTTAGGGTGTGGGAGTCCTTTGTATAGTACCACCATGACTTTACGCAAGAGCCTCATACTCATCTTGATATTTTTTGCTAGCCTTTTCCTCTGGACTCCCTTATGTCAAGTTGTAATTGCATTATCATGATTTTTTATTGCCTTATTGAGCCTTATGTTAGCTTCCCTGACTTTGATTATCAGCCATATAGCCCGAGATTGCCTCATGTCCAACCAAGCAGAGCCATTTTATATATATTTTGTTGCTTGATTCCCCATTTTTTACTAGGAGAGGACTTTCCCCCAAGTGTCGTTATCCTACACATGTTTCCTTGCATTGTGCATAGGTATGTTCCACTGCTTGGAACTAGTTTGTTTTCCCCTTGACACTCGTCTCCTCTTAGATTTCTAACTATAAAGCACTTTTATTCTTTTTCAAGATTTTCAAAATATATGAAAAAGTCCAAAAAAACAAAAAAACAAAAATGATGGACAAGAAAATATGTTATCTTTGGTAGCAGTTGAGTCATGTTGCCTTTGAACAGAGCACTATATATCACATCCATTGGTTGGGCTAATAGTTTGACTTTAGGAGCTGTACTCCTTTCTCTGAGTTTATCTCCACCGACTGGTTAAGCTTCTAGTCCCTATGGAGCCTCTATCGATGCCTCCTATGTCACAAAGATGTTCCAATTTTCTATATTGAGTCTATACTGCCTACATTCAGTCAGCATTCTCCTTTATGCTATTGTTTGAAGGAAGTTGAAGCCTGAGTCATCCATTCCTCAGTTTTCTTGACTTTGCATGTCAACCATTCCCGGTATTGGTACTAGTTCGAGCATAATATGATCAAGTCCTTCCACATTATATAGCCTTGCTGAGTACCTCATGTTGGATGATGGGGGATGCCTTAATCCCCTCCTTCCAATGGATTTCATCCCATTGACTTCAGATCATTTATTCTGGGATAGGAGTCTAGAGTCATTTGAATGCCTTGAGACTTACAGTCATCAGTGGTAGGTTCTCTCGCCATCGATAATTTTTGGAATACATCAATGTCCCTTGATCGATGGATTCTTTCAAGTGTTCAACCTCAACACATTTATTCACACTTGTTAGATTGCACTCTAGTACCTTGATTCCCATTTTCATTATTGGTGGGTGATCTCGTGTCTATTAACGGTATACATCAATGATCGGTAATCAGATGATGGACTACTATATTCGACCTCGACACCTTTATTCACATAGTAGGACATATACTTGTAGCAGTTTGTGTAGAATACTTTCCATATTGGTGGCATTTCTGATATGCTACCTCCTTGATCATGCCGGTGTTCATGAGATTTCAGCTCTCGTGACTTGATTCCAGTGTATGTCAGATATCTTAAACCATTATGGAGATATTGATCCATTGTATATATTCAACTTTCATGGAGATCATGATCCTTTGTATATCTTCATCATGCAGATTCTAATCTATCTATATTGTACATGGCGACGACCACACATGTCATATTTTGTATCATGTCTATTCATGGCCATTGTACTCATATGTATCTGGCACTGTTGTATGTACTTACAGTCATATTCAGTGATATTTGTACTATATTTTTGGATGGTTGGTTCTTCCACCTAGTTCTTCATCACTCCACTTCTCAGATGGACTTATAATGTATTTTTGCCATCGTATCACCCCTCTGACCTCACACATTAGGGGGCATCTGTTACAGCTGATTTTATAAAATCCACTGCGACACTACGCGAGAAAAGAAACTGTGTGAAAAATCCTACAAGCAGGATTATGGTGGCCAACCATACACTTGGATACTAAGAATTTCTGCCGTTGTTGCGATATCTACCAGAGAATAGTAAAACAGTCACGCCATGACGAAATGCCACGGGTGCCGCAGACATCCCTCTAGGCATTTGATAAATGGGCCATTGATTTTGTTGGACCTATCATCCCACCAGGAAAGAGGACTAGCATGCACTATATTATCACCACAATAGAATATTTAACCAGATGGGTTGAAGTTGCTACTGTTAAAGATCGCACCGCTACGACTGCGGTGAAGTTTTTGTTTGAAAACATAGTGACTATATTTGGTTGTCCAAAGATTCTCCTAAGTGATTAAGGTACGCATTTTGCTAACAAAGTGATTGCTGAGCTTACTATAGAATTCCAGATCCAACATAAGAAGACAACACCCTATCATCCTCAAGCGAATGGAATGGTTGAAGCTTTCAGCAAGATTTTGGAGAATGCATTGACCAAGGTATGCAACGTACACCAAGATGATTGGGATTAGAAAGTTTCAACTATGCTATGGGCATATCACACAACTTGCAAGTGACTAACAGGTCATACCCCATTTAGGTTGGTATATGGACAAGAATTTTTTGTACCAATGGAGTACATTGTGCCAAGCATACGGATTGTTGCGCTCACAGAGATGACTGACAGAGATGTCATTGAGCTAAGACTGTCGGAGCTCATTTAGATGGAAGAGAAATGCTTTGTCACAGGATATCATCAGAATATGGAGAAGCAAAGACAGAAAGCATGGCATTATCGCCATATCTAGGTTAAGCCATTTAATGTCGGAGGACTTGTATTGCTGTACCGCAGCAACTTTTTCAAACACCCGGGTAAACTAAAGACACATTGGCTTGGACCATATGTGATTACACACATCACTGATGTAGGCACAGTAAAGTTACAGAAGCTAGATGAAACATACGTCGCGGGAATGGTGAATGGTAGTCACATGAAGCCGTACTACAATGGTTGCGACATGCCTAGCTAGGTCTGCGTCGCGTGGATAAAACAATAAAAATAAAAAAAGAATGGGAAGCTGTTACATCACATGTCAGTGACATACACATGCATAAGCACAAGAAAAACCAAAACGCAGAAGAAAAAGCAGAAAGCATATGGAAAGGCAGCAATGACAGGCTGTCCACAATAAAAAATTTAAGAGAGGATATCCGGCAAAGATTGAGGTGGCTACGACAGCTAAGAGCCATAAATTCGATGCGATATGAGGAGAATGACGACGTTCCTTTTTATCCCGTCAGTCATCCTCGGCATAACTACCATAACTGTGCTGACATGTACAACCTTATGCTCGAGTAAGTAGAGTTAGTACAGGAATGTGTCGGTGGAGAAGCCCATGTGATTGATTAGACATCGACCACCGGTTGCATGACAACTTAAGGACGTAGAGGCATGTATAAATACTAGCCTTTGCCATCAAGAAATCTTTTACACACACACACACGGCCGAGAGAGCCAAAGCTGAGTAATTATAGAGCCAAAAGTTTGTCACACAGTTAGCCAACACCCATGGTGATTGAGATCCCTAGTGACAATGAGATATCAGACACAACCGTTATCCTGGGTTGTCCAATTGTTGAAGAAGAAGTATAATCAACAAAGGTACAACAACCAGAGTAGCAGCCAAAAACTAACTTGATGGCATGAACCAGGAAAGCATATGCCCCCTCGACTACACCTAGACCTCCACCTGCTCCTCGACCTGTAGTTGTCCCTGTTATTATTCAAACCCCTAGTTCGTGCCCTGTCCTAGACCTAGTTTTGATACCATCGACTGTAGCTCTGCAACTGATCAGAGAGCTGAGATAGGTCAGTGAGAAGTAAGCAGGAAGGCCTTCTCGACTACAAATGAAGCAAATGACCAGAAAACAGAAGGCTACCATCGTTCCGGATGCTACTCAGAAAGCACCCATGGAAGAAGGCCTATTGGAGGAAGACGCCATGGATGAAGACTCCCCACCATGCAGAGGCCTATATGTTGAGGAGGACAATGAAACATTTCCCTACTATATCCCACCAAGAAGAGCTGATGCAAAGGAAGTGGTGCTTCGAAAGATGTCCAACACAACTTTGGTCGCCCCGTGAGTCCTTGAGAATGTCCCCCTACATAAGAGCATCATGTCGAATCTTGTCAAGTTGAGCTTCGAGGACTTTGACACATGACAATAGCTAGGGTTGAAAAGAGTGGACTGAATTATCCCCGATCAAACCGACCTGAGTGGAGCTCAAATACTCAGACTAATGCAATGGGTTAAAGGATTTGACCACACAAGATTGATGAACCTACTATTTATGCCATGTTTCAGCCACAGTCCACACATCAACACATATGTGATACAGCTTCTGGTCTGTTTCCAATGAGGATGGTTATGGCTCGATCGACCATACCCGGTCAATGTCGACCTTATTGCTGTGATAACGAGTCTACCTAAGGAAGCGGGTGACCTCACATCGCATTTGGCCCAGAAAACCACCACCAAGATTAAGCAAAAGTATAAGCTTCATCGTGTAGATAGGGGTTTCCTAATTGGCCCCATTGAATATTCCAGCATGCAGTTTGTCACGCGGCTCCTCTCTTGTAAGCTTCTACATAAGATGAGGCCCAACTAGTTCACTACGGAAACAATCGAGCTCGTGGAACTATGTGCACTGGGTGGGATTTTCAATTGGTTGCGATATTTGTTGAATGAGATGATAGATGACGTCGTGCAAGCCTGTTGGCCTGATTTTATGAATCAGAGCCAATAAGGAGGTTTTGTCCAGACAATCAGCTTAGAGCAGCGTCCGGTATGTTTGGTTTAACAAAACCTCACAGGTTATGGTCCTGCTACCAGCTAGTTTGTCTCTTAAAGAGAACTTAAAACCAGCAAAATCTAACCTATTCTAATACCTGTCCTACCTAAATACCTAAAATATCCTAAGGTTGCTTTCTTAAGGAAAGACTTCGATTTTGGGAAGTTTTATAAATATGAAAACTTACTTATAGTATGCAGAATGATTTAACAGTGCTAATTAAAAAAAAAAAAAAAAAATTAAAACTAATTAATCTATCTATCCTATTTAACCCTATCTCAGCTGAGAGCAATTTTAAGACTATATTAATTATTAATCAATAACAGAAAACTGAAGTATGATCTAAACAAACATATTTAAATCATAACAAAAGTTACTCTGCTATGTAATAATAGAAATGAAATTTAACCTATAATCACACAGTCAACTTCAACTTCCAAAACTGATTAATAATTAACTATCAAGACAGTCATTTGAATTTGAAATAATGCTTATTTAAAATTCACTGTTAACATACAAATGAAATTTTAAATAAGCAGAAAAGTATATCATTAAAACTGATGTTTATAGTGAACACACTAATAAACAAAACCATAATGAAATATTTATTCAACAACTAACTTGAGATGATAAAGTGAGAAAAATATTTAAACATCAACGCGTCACAGCACACAGAGTTCATATATAAACAGAAGACAACAAACTGAAATATATGTATATATATATATAAATCCAAAAAATGAAATACCAGTCACAGTATCATTTGCAGATGTCCAGTATCATTCACATGAAAGCTTCAGCTTCAAGTATAATGTAGTACTAGTAACAAAATATATTTCAAATGAGTTTTCTTCACACACTCCATCACCTTGAGTTCATCAAAACTCTTCACTTATATACTAATAAGAGTCAGTTTTTTGCTATAAAATTTGCCTGCTACATTATAGGGACTATTTAACCAAAAGGGCATCTAATTACACCTATTACTAGAAATAGAAATCGACTGGCCTGAGTCGAGGTATCTCAGAAAGTTCTTGACCATTGATAAAACTCCATCTTGTAACAAATCAGCCACATCTCCAAGCCATTGTATAACCACGTCCTGAATTTCTGGAAAAGGGCGATGATGAAACTTCCTGCATTAAATTCAATCAACGCATCATATTAAAACGAATTTAACACAGCTAACAGAAATACTTAAAAATTATAAAGGCATGCCTGTTAAATCTCTGATTTTACAGGCATGCAAAATCGAAATAACCATTACTTGTTATGCTGTGACATAAGAGAAGAGAAAACTTATTAAGCCTCATTATGAAGAGCGACTACTCTTCTAGCTTCGGCTAGTTTAGCCTTCAACCTGATAATTTTAACATTTTGTTTTTCGATTCGTTCCAGTAGTAGCTGATTTGTATTTAATATTGATTTCTTGGATTTCTTGTGTTGATTCTTCTTCATGTTCACCTTTTTCCACCTATCAATCCATTCTAGCAATTCTTTCCTGAAATTTTTGTTTTCTTCCTCCAATAAGGCTGTGCTGGATAGACATTCTTTAAGCTTCCCTTTAAACTCTGTGATTTTATCTTGATAAACATTACCTAATACCTGTTGCAGAGTTTCGTCTTCTTTAGTTACATGAGGAGAACGAGGAATGTCACAATGCTGATTGTGTAACGGTTCAAGATCTACAGTGTTAACGTTTATTTCTGGTTGATTTCCCTCGACCTCACCTGATTGCACATCACTTCCCTGTGCAGTAGCAGAATTCCCTACATCCATTGTGTTAGGGACAGACATCGGAATATCATCCTCAATATTTACAACTGTAGGTTCAGTAGCTGTAGATTTGGAAGTCTGTTGATCAGACCTATATCCTGGAATCGAATGAAGATTATGCATGCTCCTAGTGACTCTACGCAAAAACGATAAGTTTTCAAAATTCAACCCTTCCTTGTCACAACAAACCTGAGCCAAATGGTGCAACTTATGCATAGAATCTTTATCACATTCATTAAGTTTATCAATTTCACCTTCGGCTAATCCTTCTTTTATTTTTGCAGGGTTTCCATCATTCTTACCAGGTTCGGGTTTATCCAATATTTCCCTAGAATCGCAAGGAACTAAAACCCTATCAGCATTTTCATTAATCTCATTATCTATGGGCATGTTTACGACCTCTGGTTCCTTAACCTCTGAGCTATTAACCTCAAGATTTATGACCTTTCGTCTTCTACGAGTTCGAGGAGATGGATTGGGCCAATACTGTGTCGGTCCCAATTGACAATCAACTAGAAACTTAACCCATGACACACCTTTAGCAGATAATTGGAATTGCAGTAAATTTTTTATCAATCCATGATGACACAGACTACTGTCAGGGTTATTGAAATTCCTAACAGATTGTGACATTTTCTTAAGACTTTTCCAAAGATAGAAGGGCAAATTAATTTTACAACCCTTTACTACTAACAGCAACCGTAAATGATACAAGTGCAAATGGGAATAGCGTCCACAGCATGTCATGTACCTTACTAAGATTTCATAGTAAACTCTCCATTCGGGCTTTAGAAATTTCACAGGTACGCCTATCCTCAGCTTCATTTTATCTGGTAATGGCGTTAATAAAGCCAGACACTTCTTCTTGTTGACCATCGTGCCTTTAAACCAACGTTCCCCAACCTGTGGAAGTTTCGTGGCTTCAGCAATTTTATCTTCGTTGATAACGAATTTGAAACCCCCAATTCGCACCCTATCATCTTCAAAACTCATTCGAACATCTTAGTAATTTCCACATGGTGACCATCAAAACACCTAAAGAAATTTACCCATCCCATTTTCTCGAATCTTTTGGCAGCTTCCTGGTTGGCTTCAATAAGTTCAAACCCTGAAATCTCAAAACGATTCAGAGGAGACATGGTTTCTCCAGCACTTTCTGGGCTTTGTTGCGAAATGAATGGGGAAGTGAAAACAGAGGGAATAGGTATCCATACACACAACATGATGGATAATCTTCACATGCTTCAAATCTAATCGGATATCTAATCTCTGAACCTACCATTTTAGCGGGATTTCATGCAGTGATAAATGTTACAACTTCACACTACACCATGATGTTTGCCAGTTTATCTACGTTTGATCATGCCTGTTAGTGATAACCACTTAACTTGGCGAACCGCTGATACGAAGACTGATAGAATCATCATTGCAACCATTGATTATTGACAGTGGTTCATAATTAATAGGTACAACTGTGTAATTTGAAATGACTGTTAGCATTTAACACTGTCAACACGATATTACCATATGCATACAATTGTCGACTCTGTCAAGGGGTGGAAGCCACGTTTTAATACCAACTCATCGATCCAAATGAGTGATCGCGTATGGATTTGACAATTGGTTTATTGCATGGCCAGCTAATCCAAACAATCATCCTTATTTTATCATGTTACGTAGTGGTATGAAGAGTAATAAATCGCACTCTAATGTTATGATGCATTGATACAATAGCTAGATTAATGTCTATACTATATATGTCCAAAACTAAGTTTAAACCCTTTAAACATCCTATCGACACATATATATCATCATATAGGATATTTATCATAAGTAAAAGTTTCCTATACAAACATCATTTATCCATTAACTATGATATTTACAAAGTTCATAATAGGGTATTACATATGATGTTAACTTTCAAAATTCTCTTAGTCTTAGGACTAATGATACCCTATTTAACATATAATGTGTTTTATGAAATTTCTCTTGGCACAAATCCCTTAAGTCACATAAATTCATTTTGATGATTTCAATATCTTAATGAAAATTTACGAAACTTATCTGACAGTTAAAAGCCAAGTTTTATGATCAAGTTTCTTTCAGCTCTAAAATCATTAGATCACTTTTCTTTGATTGAGAGTACCTTCAGAATCAAAGATTCTGAAGGTTCTCTTTCATAATTTTTAAATGATAAATCACATAAAGAGCTGATCTCTCTTCATTTTTTCAAGAAATGAAGAGGTTGTTGCTGGCTTCCAACAAATGGCGACGACCTGGGTGAACCAATTATCTCTGCTTAAAACAAGATGATCAAAGCGAAATCTTAGAAATCTGTTAAAAATAATCAAAATTCTTTATTCATGTCAAACCTTTATTTATTCAGATTCATAAGTATAACTCAGAAATATTTCATCTTTTGAAACAAACATTTGATCAGAGATAGGCTTACAAATATCTTCATTGAAACAAGTACTTCTTAGTAAAGATGATCTTACCATCAGCATAAAATACTGCTCTTCTGAAAAACTATCTAGAACCTGTTCCATAGCATACTAATTTTCTTGTTTCTTGCTTTTGTTGTTCTTTTTAAAACAATAATTCTGTCTGAAGACTACTACCTGGGTTTGGTGTCCCAATGTGATAGTATCATTCACGGGAGTTGTCTGAAATAAGCAGGCCGACTCGTGATGAGATCTCTTGTCTTTTAATTTCTTAAAATCAAAAAGCCATCACCCTGGTGATCAGAAATGAAGTTATTCCAGGCAACACTGATGATCATGATTAGGCCAGCTCATTACTGAGACCTCCTATTCTTCAGACAAAAGTTATGTTTTTCTTGCAATTTTCATTATTTTTCTTTTTTCTTTTTTTTTCTTTTTTTTTTGTTACAAAATGAAATATCATTACCCAGCATGGTAACCAAATGGTAATGTTAGTCATTAATATCACCAGAAAATGAATCAGCTGGCTCGTGATGAGACCCCTTATCTTTTGGTTTCAAAACCAAAAGCCATTACTAGTTTCCTAATAATGTCATACCAGTGATATTTGTGATTCTGATCGGACCGGCTCATTACTGAGACCTTCCGTCTCTTACTTTAGCTTCTTATTGATTGGAACAGATGCTAGACAGTTCTCAAATGATAAAAGTTTTCTAAGACTGATGATAGAGATCTATAAAGATTTTTCAAAAGTACAAGCTTCGAAAAAGATATATAATAAATTATCCCTATTTAAGAAAATAACAAGATGAATAAAAATCTGAGAAACACTTATAAATAGAAATAATGAAGGTCTTTTACAAATTCAAGAAATTTTGATCAATCTGAACAAATTTTAAAAGATTGCAGTCTAAAATCAAAATTTTAAAGACCGATGAGTAAACTGATCTTATTCATTTATATTAATTACAATTGTTAATTACATATTTCTGTCTAAAGACGGGTTATATACATAAATTTTAACAATCTGAAATATTTGACTTTGACAGAAATTTGATTCATATACAGTTTGCTAGTTTATATACAGGAATACAAATTATTTACAAACAGCAAGATATCAACTCAAAATCTAGTCAATATGTACAACGTTGAGGTGATAAGAAATCCAATCATCTAGGTCTCAAAAAGTAAAAACGAAAAGCAATCAATTGAAACCAAACTCAATATCAATTTTCCTTTCATGTGCAAATCATTATTAATTCCATGTCACAAACTAAGCATCATAATCGAATGAAAGAAAATTTAAAATTGAAGATCAATACGTAATAATATTTTACACAGATTTAATTGATCTGAAATTATAAAACAATTTTCAATACCCTCAATTAGATTTATCTGAATTTGTGGTTGTGATAATATAAAATAAGAATTTTCCTTAATAGAAAAGCCTAAATTATTAATTTTGAAACATGATTGATTACAAAAATTGAGAGAAATATTCATCAAAAGAATATTTATGTGCAAAATCAGGAATTGGCATGAATGATTTAGAAATTTCAAGGAGTTGATTTGGCAGACTCATTTCAAGAGAAAATCAAAATTTGAATGATAAAAGAAATAATCATAAGGCTAATCTACACATTTTAAATAAATTGATGAATGTCACTGTAATAAATTAAATATAGTCTAAAAGTGTATAATTAATGACATCATCCCACAATCGTATAAAATAACCTAATGATAGATTTATCATTATTGAATTATTGTAAATTTATGATTTCTCACCAAAATTCAATACTTCAAAGTTTAAAAAGATAAATAACAAGTATACAAATTTTGAAATGGAAATAAGATAAAGAATTCACTTCCCTGATGTAAGCTCGTATTCATGCATTCTCGATTGTATCACTTGCTTCAAAACGCTTTCTAACTTGTCAATCTAACCAAGTGTACCTGATCAAAATTAAGTAGAGATCAATCAATCCTTAGCAGAAAATTATTGAGCTGATTAATAAATATATTCATTCTTATATTTACTACTATGTGTGAAATCAAAACTAAAAAGTAAAGAAAAAAGAAAAGAAACTACTCTATCTTATTCCTAGTCTTATTCTATGTACACTAAGATCAAATATTCAATCATAATCAAGTAAAGTCAAAAAGCCAATGAAGCCATTGAAGCATTTGTAATCCTGCAAAATAAAACATATCAAATATGAATTGAAATGCTTCATACTGAAAAATAGAAAGTATTAAATTAGAACTTATATCTACAAAAGGAAGAAGAAGATGACGTGAAAATATTTTAACATATGATTCTTCCAACCATGCATCAACTGGATCATAAAAAGAAGATTGGAGGAGATCTAAAACTTGTGAAGATTCAATGGAATGTGTGATAGCAAATTCATCGGGATAGTAATAAAAAAGTGGCATGTCGAGATTATGATCAAAGGATCCAGGAGAAGTTAATGTAGAGGATATATTTTGTAAGGAAGTATTATCATCATAAATTTGAAAATCAAATTTTGACACTACCTTAGAGTAAGCACTTTCCCTTTGAAATTCATGAGGTTTTGACGATTCGATTAATTTACAAGTGAAAAGATTAGTATCACCAACATTATAAGAAATGGTTTTATCTTCTAACTTAACTTCTTCACTATTATTGTATGCATGGGATTCATGAGCGATATTTATAAGATTATTTTCCTTGTCAATATCTTGAATAGAAATATTTTCCTCATTCTTATACAACAAACCACTTTGCATAGGAACTGACCATAGTGTTTGTATATTAGTATCTGGACATGAACTATAATCAGTAAATAGATCCGGATATAAAGCATGATAACTTTCCTAATGTTGAAAAATAGATGTTCCTGTTTGCAAAGGACAATCTTGATTAATTGACTCAAGAGAAAAATCATTATCCATATTTTGATTTATTGATATATTTTGTGAAGGAATGAGATAAGTTTGTTCAATTTGAGAGGAAGAAAATGTAAAATCATGATTTATGCAATGATCATTCAAAGATTCGGTTTTAGGTCCTAAAATCATCGATTCCTTTTCGACTACAATTGTTTGAACAAGAGAATGACTTTTTAATGTAAGTGTTGAATTTAAATTCATTTGTTCTTGAAATTGTATATTAGACGATCCTAAGATTTGTTTATGTTTAACGCTTTTAGTGTTAGAATCTGGATCAATAAAATTAGACCTTGAATCAGTATTAACCGATGAAGTGATGCAACCATCAACATGCATATCATCAATTTGAAGCTTATCATGATTTGTTTGATCATATAAAGTTGAAAGAGAATCAAGAGATAAAAATAAATCTGTTATTTCTTCTGCAGAAAATTGATCTTTCTCATGAAATCGAAAATGCATTGACATAAATCTTGAAAACAAAGTACTAGTAGATTCACCTTCTTGTTTGCGAAGATTTCCGATCTCATACCTCAATGCTTGATAATTATAATCCTCATGCGCACCAATGAATAACTCCATAAAATGTTCCCATGAATGAATGGATTTAGCTGGTAACATTTCGAACTAGCCTCGAATTCTTCTTTTGAAAGTGACAGTAAAAAGCCTGCAAATCTTACTCTCACACACTATACGAAAATGGTTACAAATATCTATAAATTCAGTGAGATGTTTCAAAGCAGTCATTTTACCTTCTCCATCAAAACTTAAACTTTGAAAGAGTTTTACTGCACTTTTAGAAATACCTCCAGCAGGCCCAAGCATGCTGAAAGCATGTTCTAAAACAGTAATATGAGCCATTTTAAAATAGATCAAAATTTAAAAGAAGTAACTCAAAGGGCTTACTTA
>LPNX010478225.1:0-72112 GCA_001517045.1 Pseudotsuga menziesii | reverse complement strand
GAGTCGAGGTATCTCAGAAAGTTCTTGACCATTGATAAAACTCCATCTTGTAACAAATCAGCCACATCTCCAAGCCATCGTATAACCACGTCCTGAATTTCTAGAAAAGGGCGATGATGAAACTTCCTGCATTAAATTCAATCAACGCATCATATTAAAACGAATTTAACACAGCTAACAGAAATACTTAAAAATTATAAAGGCATGCCTGTTAAATATCCGATTTTACAGGCATGCAAAATCAAAATAACCATTACCTGTTATGCTGTGACATAAGAGAAGAGAAAACTTATTAAGCCTCATTATGAAGAGCGACTACTCTTCTAGCTTCGGCTAGTTTAGCCTTCAACCTGATAATTTTAACATTTTGTTTTTCGATTCGTTCCAGTAGCAGCTGATTTGTATTTAATATTGATTTCTTGGATTTCTTGTGTTGATTCTTCTTCATGTTCGCCTTTTTCCACCTATCAATCCATTCTAGCAATTATTTCCTGAAAGTTTTGTTTTCTTCCTCCAATAAGGTTGTGCTGGATAGACACTGTTTAAGCTTCCCTTTAAACTCTGTGATTTTATCTTGATAAACATTACCTAATACCTGTTGCAGAGTTTCATCTTATTTACTTACATGAGGAGAACGAGGAATGTCACAATGCTGATTGTGTAACGGTTCAAGATCTACAGTGTTAAAGTTTATTTCCGGTTGATTGCCCTCGACCTCACCTGATTGCACATCACTTCCCTGCGCAGTAGCAGAATTCCCTACATCCATTGTGTTAGGGACAGACATCGAAATATCATCCTCAATATTTACAACTGTAGGTTCAATAGCTGTAGATTTGGAATTCTGTTGATCAGACCTATATCCTGGAATCGAATGAAGATTATGCATGCTCCTAGTGACTCTACGCGAAAACGATAAGTTTTCAAAATTCAACCCTTCCTTGTCACAACAAACCTGAGCCAAATGGTTCAACTTATGCATAGAATCTTTATCACATTCATCAGGTTTATCAATTTCACCTTCGGCTAATCCTTCTTTTAGTTTTGCAGGGTTGCCATCATTCTTACCAGGTTCGGATTTATCCAATATTTCCCTAGAATCGCAAGGAACTGAAACCCTATCAGCATTTTCATTAATCTCATTATCTATGGGCATGTTTACGACCTCTGGTTCCTTAACCTCTGAGCTATTAACCTCAGGATTTATGACCTTTCGTCTTCTACGAGTTCGAGGAGATGGATTGGGCCAATACTGTGTCGGTCCCAATTGACAATCAACTAGAAACTTATCCCATGACACACCTTTAGCAGATAATTGGAATTGCAGTAAAAATTTTATCAATCCATGATGACACAGATGACTGTCAGGGTTATTGAAATTCCTAACAGATTGTGACATTTTCTTAAGACTTTGCCAAAGATAGAAGGGCAAATTAAGTTTACAACCCTTTACTGCTAACAACAACCGTAAATGATACAAGTGCAAATGGGAATAGCGTCCACAGCATGTCACGTACCTTACTAAGATTTCATAGTAAACTCTCCATTCGGGATTTAGAAATTTCACAGGTACGCCTATCCTCAGCTTCGTTTTATCTGGTAATGGTGTTAACAAAGCCAGACACTTCTTCTTGTTGACCATCGTGCCTTTAAACCAACGTTGCCCAACCTGTGGAAGTTTCGTGGCTTTAGCAATTTTATCTTCGTTGATAACGAATTCGAAACCCCCAATTCACACCCTGTCATCTTCAAAACTCATTGTGAACATCTTAGTAATTTCCACATGGTGACCATCAAAACACCTAAATAAATTTACCCATCCCATTTTCTCGAATCTTTTGGCAGCTTCCTGGTTGGCTTCAATAAGTTCAAACCCTAAAATCTCAAAACGATTCAGAGGAGACATGGTTTCTCCAGCACTTTCTGGGCTTTCTTGCGAAATGAATGGGGAAGTGAAAACAGAGGGAATAGGTATCCATACACACGACATGATGGATAATCTTCACATGCTTCAAATCTAATCGGATATCTAATCTCTGAACCTGCCATTTTAGCGGGATTTCATGCAGTGATAAATGTTACAACTTCACACTACACCGTGATGTTTGCCAGTTTATCTACGTTTGATCATGCCTGTTAGTGATAACCACTTAACTTGGCGAACCGCTGATACGAAGACTGATAGAATCATCATTGAAACCATTGATTATTGACAGTGGTTCATAATTAATAGGTACAACGGTGTAATTTGAAATGACTGTTAGCATTTAACACTGTCAACACGATATTACCATATGCATACAATTGTCGACTCTGTCAAGGGGTGGAAGCCACGTTTTAATACCAACTCATCGATCCAAATGAGTGATCGTGTATCAATTTGACAATTGGTTTATTGCATGGCCAGCTAATCCAAACAATCATCCTTATTTTATCATGTTACGTAGTGGTATGAAGAGTAATAAATCGCACTCTAATGTTATGATGCATTGATACAATAGCTAGATTAATGTCTATACTATATATGTACAAAACTAAGTTTAAACCCTTTAAACATCCTATCGACACATATATATCATCATATAGGATATTTATCATAAGTAAAAGTTTCCTATACAAACATCATTTATCCATTAACTATGATATTTGCAAAGTTCATAATAGGGTACTACATATGATGTTAACTTTCAAAATTCTCTTAGTCTTAGGACTAATGATACCCTATTTAACATATAATGTGTTTTATGAAATTTCTCTTGGCACAAATCCCTTCAGTCACATAAATTCATTTTGATGATTTCAATATCTTAATGAAAATTTACGAAACTTATCTGACAGTTAAAAGCCAAGTTTTATGATCAAGTTTCTTTCAGCTCTAAAATCATTAGATCACTTTTCTTTGATTGAGAGTACCTTCAGAATCAAATATTCTAAAGGTGCTCTTTCATAATTTTGAATTGATAAATCACATAAAGAGCTGATCTCTCTTCATTTTTTCAAGAAATGAAGAGGTTGTTGTTGGCTGCCAACAAGGCCCAAGAAGATCCCACCTACAAATTTCATTACTTCTGGCTACTCATCTTGATCTCCTTCACCCTGTGGGCCAACCTACCAGACTATGTACAAATGGATGTCCCACTTTCGTGCCTTGGTTCCAGGTACTAGAAATTTTGGGACTAGAAGAAGCATACAAATCGACAAAACAATAACAACATTGAGTTCTTTTTGTAGGCATAGGCACTATGCGATGTTGTCCGCCAATCTCACCGAATCCGCACTGCAATGGTGCATAGGTACACGACCTTTATCAATTTTCAAGCCTGTTCCCATAATATGATCTTGGAGTTGAATAAAGACCCAGTGAGGCAAGCATGATGTAAATTGAACCAACAAAGGTTAAATAAGATCCAAATATGTGAGACAAGTGTCCAAGTGAATGCATAAAGTCTCCAACTTCATTTACATTAAGAGGAAATGTGCAAGTGGCCATGTAGGAAAAAGGAGGAGACTTAGGATCAAGGAGTGTGAATGCAGATATTCCATAGGTTGGAATAACTTCTAGAATATCCAAGGAAACATAAACTAGCACATCAGTAGAAACATGGGAAGAAAGGGGATCATCTTCTAGAGCATAAACTAATAGAAAATACTTTGTAACAAAAGTATGAAAAGAGGAAAAAGAGAGATGTTCAAAATCTTCAAGGGCACTTTGAGTATTGATGCCAAGAACTAAGGAGGATATGCAAATGAGCATGAGAGAAAGTATGGTTAGTGGTAAGAGACAAATAATACTTGATCTAGATGATCAAATATTGAGTTTGAAACCATCAACAAGTGGAGTATGCACAGGGTGTAAAAAATATGGCATATGGATCTCAAAATCCATAATAGAATACATAGAGAACATTGCATATGTGAGTGAATATGCAACAATGGCATATCCATTAGTCACTTCTTCTTCAACGAAAACATCAAAGGAATATCAATCAGGATCTTCATCTTTAAGAGACTCAAAAAAATATGGCTATTCAATATCTACTTGTTGATATGCATAGGAAGCATTTAAATCAAAGATAATGGTAACAATAGGAACTTCTCGTGTTGAATCTCCAACTTATTCATCATGAACAAATTCATCAGACAATGTAGAGTTTGAGACATATTGAGAGAGAACATTAGAGGAGGTGTTTTAATTTCTCTAGTTATAATATTATTCTTTCTGCACACCAAAATATATGTCTAGATTGCTTCATAGCGCGAATGATATGTAATAGAATCTATCAGATAATGCATATTCAAAGACATTTTCAGACACATAATTCCATATGCTCTATTATATTCATGTATCCAATCACTCTTCTCTTCATAAGATTCTTCACTAGCTCCAATAGATATCTCATAGAGACCTTTTCTCTTCAGAGATGCAATCAACTTCAATTTCCACTCTAAATAATTCATGAATTATTGGCAAGGGGTTGGGGTGAGTGAGTTGTGCATTGTTGCTGTAGCTATGCAAGCTCACGCGGTATCGCGCAAGGGCTATTTAACGTGATGAGTGGAGAAGTAACCAATTTTTGAATATTTTATGTATATGTGGGCCCAATATTGTTGTAATAGGTCAGTAGCAGTTAGAAATTAGTTAATGGTGGACCCTTGAGATGAAGGTGTAAGCCTATTTATAGATATGTTTTGTAACGATAAATAGACATGATATTGGCATTACATCTGGTGCACTCTGTGCTGGGGACTGTTCTGTCTTGACTGCGATTTTGTTTGGGTTTCTTTTGATGCACTCTCCAGTTTTGGAGAAGGATTGTGCAATGTGGCATATTTGCACAAGATTAATATAAGATGTGCTGAGTATGGTTCAATCCTTATCTGTTGTCTGTTATGATGCAGCAATACCACTTTTTGTTACAATGATGTAATGTGATTTATGTAGATCTGTTATGATGCTATGATTTTGCTTCTAATACAATGATGTGAGTTAGTTTCTCCTTGCTCTATTAATGCGGTCTGTTAACTATAAGTTGATGTAATCTATGTGATTGTTGAATGTGGTATGATGTTTCATGATTAGTGTCGTGATAAGATAGGGTGATCACATAAGTCATGGTTCTTCCTAGTCAGATCCCCATGTCCTCCTTCCCCACTGTCAGAAACTTGGTTCTGAGAGCTCTCCCTTTAATGCCTCAGATGAGACCTCATCTGCTTCATAGACATTGCTAGGCAGGGTAAAACCTATTCAAACCAGTTCTCAGGGAAATCATGCTACAGGACGTTGACATAGTCGGAACCGCTGTTGACGAGGCTTTGTTGGTGGGCTGTGCCAACAAATGGTTCTGTGGCTAGGACCAAGTTGCAACTAGGAGGGGGATATGTTCTGGCACCTTACTCGATCAGAGATCGAGGAGTGGTTTGATTAGAAGTTGCGGCAGTTTGCTGAAGCTGAAGACAAGAACCCAAAGTTATCAACAAGTCAATGGCTAGCTAGATATATCTATGATGGTCCTCATGAGTGGTACTTTTGCAAATTTTTATTACTCTTGCATGAATGGTTGACCAAATTTTCTAAGAGGAAGATGAATTTCCAAGGAGGAGAGCCGACATCCTAGACCCCATAATTGATCCAGGTGTTGCAAGAAACTAGCAACCAAGCATCGCGGGCAGTTGAGGTATGGTTGGATAGTATCTTAGAGGGATACATCACTGAATTTGCTATTGATACTAATAAATATTTTAGCGAAGTAGAAAGGGAATTTTTCAGTGGACCTCACGGTCGGTTCTTATTGTCGCTACAACTATCGATTAAGCAACTAGTCTGTGAAAAAGGTATCCTAAATATGGACCAAGAGTACTGGACCTATGGTGTGTGGGGGATGTAGGAACTATGTTCAAAAGGGGGGAAATGCATAAGGAAACAAGGGGTAGATGGGCATGAGTTCTGGTGAGAATATAAAGTTCATTGAAGAAACAAGTAGTTGTACGAGGGGAGGAGCAAGGTTTTAAGAAAAGAGGCAGAGGAAGGGAGAAGTTCCTGCTGAAGTCGAAGTATGCTACCATGAAGAACAACCACACGGGACGAAGTGACCTTTCTATGATAACAAGGATATACAAGCCCATGATACACCCATAAGAACGATAGGATCGAACCCCTACAGTAGCGTGCCTACCCCTCCGCACACTACTCCACCACAAGGAAGGAATGTGCATTCTACGTAGACTTGCTTAACAGTCAACAACAGTCTAGTAATAGAGCAATAGCAGGAGTAAGAAGGCCCAGGATGGCGAGCGACGAGATGAAGTCACCAATATCCAATGGAAATGGCACTGATGATCCAAAATAGTACTGCTTCTTATGTGAAGCTATCTAGACTGCTCGACAAACCATCGATGATGATGTCAAGAAATCCTAGCTAGCCACTACTCTGAGGGGTCACGCATTGGAATGGTTTATGAGATTCACATGAGTGCCTCAGGGAGGTACTACAAAAACATTGGATGAGATCATGATAGGGCTATTTGAGGAATTCAAGAAGCTGAAGTCGAAAGCTTGGTACATTACTAAATTGAAAGAGATCAAACAATTTCCCAATGAAATGATTTGGTATTTTGATCAGCGATTTAAGACATTGATGGCTCAGGTCAGTTTTTAGATGAGCGATGTTCAACACAAAGAATGGCTCATTGCAGCACTTTTCCCGCATATTCGACAACCATTAATGCAGCAAAATATTGTGACACAGAGCGAGGCTCTGGAGACCACGATGAAACTGGAAGCATCACCAGTAGGAGAAACTGTTGTTGGAATGAATTAGATTCAAGTGAAGCTGGCCAATCTAACGTTGCAGTTGCAAGACATCAAAAATGCCAAGGAGGATCGTGATGATATTTAGTGTACCCATTGCCATGCAGGAGGACATACCAAGCATACATTTCCAACGTTTCAAAATTATTTTCTATCAGGAGCCCCTAATCCATTGAGTAGTGTTGGTGCACCATGGTTTCATATCTGCCGGGTCTATGGGCATCGACACGAGAACTGTGATTACATGCAGAAGATGGTTGCCAAAGTAGAAGGCTTGTACTATAAATTGTATCAGTTAGTTGGACATGATGACACGAACTTCCGTGCTTATGATTTTCTCCAAGAAAGGACATATGATTCATACTTTGTGAAAGGCAGGAACCCCGGACAGTGCAAGCACCGCTACAAGTAGCGTAGCCAACAGTACAGATACCATGCCACCTCCATTGCAGTTCATGCCTATGCAATGCCAGCTGCAGTTTGTAGCACAGCCGTAGTTTGCACAACATCCACAAATAGTCGTACAACCACAGTATAGCCAGGTGTAGCGGTCGCAGTATAATCAGCCACAAGCTGTGCAATATGTTCAGCAGTAACCAAACCTTCCACAGCAGTAGCTAGCTCAACTGCAGTTCCAACAAGGAGCAACCCATGGAGGATTCCATGGAGGCTTTAGAGGTCGTGGTGGAGGCTTTAGTCGAGGAAGTGGCTGAGATCAGGAATCCATTCAGTGTTATACATGTGGGGTATTTGGGCACTATCAGAGAGAATGTATTCATGCGCAGTGTACATACTACGCAGCTAGTAATCATAATGTCAAAAATTGTCCTCGGTTGATCGTGAAATGATAGGCTGGCCATATTCCCCAATTGCAGAACACCCAGAATCAGAATCAACCTTTGTTCCAGGTACAGAATCAGCCACCCCTGCAAGGTCAGATCCCACCACAGAATTAGACTCTGGCTCAGAATCCACCCCAGGCTCAAAATATACCAATGAATCAAGCTACGAATCAATCGCTGAATCAACCCCCACTGGGAGCTCAATCCCAAAACTTGCATCAAGGACCGATAGATGTAGCAATCCATGCAGAACCAAGGATGAAGGATGTCGATGTCGGGATTGTCACTCGTGTTGGCACGACAACTGGTGATGTTGGACCACGGCAACCTGTTCGACTTGCTGGCAAGAAAAAGATTGCATTTGATATTGCAATAGAAAAAGATGCTTTCTTTGAAGTGAAGCAGGAGATTGGAAGGAATCCAGGTAAAATGCCAATTATTGACATGCCTTTTGCTTTTGAACCATCTGTAGAAGCAGGACCATCACGGTAGCATAGCACTCTGTGTAAGTTTTTTGGAATTTGTCTATCCCTGGCAAGGAACTCAGATGCCTTTGTTGAGATTGAGACATTCTTGAACCTTTTGAATAAGACAGTGAAGGATTCTATTGTGAATTCCTTGCAAAAAAGAAAAACAGGCAAGGAAATGAGGATGAATATCCAGATTGGGGATTGTGAGATTGACTCGATCAGTTTGGACCTTGGATCTGATGTCAACATTCTGACAAAGAAAACTTGGCAATTGATGGGGAAGCCAATGCTAGGATGGTCACTAGTGCATCTGCAGTTATCAAATCAGCCGAAGTTTTATCCCATCAGTCGTGTTTCAAATTTGGTTGTTGACATTGAAGGTATGAAAATGCATGTTCACTTTGATGTGATAGAAGTTGTAGAATATGGTGGTTCCTATCTAGCGATACTAGGAATTGGGTGGGATGATGATAGCATGATATCTATCAACTTCAAAAATCGAGTTATGACATTTGAGAACCAAGATGTTAGGGTCATTGCTCCTATGGACCCTCAGGAAGGATAGCGCTATATTAAACTAGTGAAGGATGAAGTTGGGAGAAGTTGGGATCAGGAATAAAACATCTATGAGGACTACATCCATCCCACTGTCAGTAATGAACTTGGATGGTGCAGTGCAAGTTCTGCATCCTCAGATTTTGATGATGCTCTAGAAAATTGGCAGAAATGGTTGCATGAGGTATCATTCCGGAAGTGTGGGTTAATTATGTAGTCTTTCGACATGTTGCAACAGATATGGTCAAATTTCCCATTTATGAAGGACTTCCAGGACTCTGTGAGTTCTTTCAAGAATTTGAAAATAAAGTGTTGGAACCGCAAAGGATATTGGCTCTTGATGTAGCACTAAAGGCTACCCCAACCCGCTGATGGGAAACACACAAACGGATGATCCACGACTGGGAGCAATGCCATAGATTGATGATGGTCCATTTTGGTGAAGTAGAGGTTTACCATGATGGGAGATATGATGGACATAATGACCCCACCAGTCATTTGATCGAATGTTATACGTTATGGACATCATGACCCAGATATGAGTGGGTTCACGCTTTTGTTCATACTCTCAAAGAAATGCCACGTTCCTGGTATGTAGCAGCAGAGTTGTGCAGAACCATTACCACTTGGGAGGAGTTGGCATTTTGCTTCGTGTAGATGTTTAACTTCCAGGACACAGATTTTGAGGTATGTAATGCTTTACACATTATCCATGAAATAGTACTAAAAGTCATCTCTATCGCATACCCAGTTGATCCCCATGCAAATTGCTCTGTCCAATCCATGATGATGTGATACAACTTGTTTAGGGAAGCTGAAGGTGACGACAAGCTGTGAAATGTTAATATTCTAGAGTCTAAGGGAAGTCACGGTATCACAGCTCCCGAAATACTGGTAGAATCGATGAACCAGCCGCTGTGCATTAGGAAAATTGACATTGGGACGGCAGAAAACCTAAAATTTGCCAATGTTGGGGACTATTGGGGTGAAGAGACGATAGCCAAAATCATAGATATACTACATGAATTCTATGATCTGTTCCCCACATGGTTTTCGGAGATGAAGGGGATCCTTGGAGATTTGGGAGAAATGAAGATTCTGCTCAAGCCGGATGCAAAACTAGTCTGCCAGAGGCTTTATAGACTAAACCCGCAGTATAAGGATCACGTGAAAACTGAGATTGATCGGATGCTCGATGCTGGGATCATCGAGCTGGTAGAAGAATCAGAGTGGATAAGCATGATGGTGGTCCAAGACAACAAGACTGAAGAAATCTGTATCTATTTCGATCTAAGAAAATTGAATGACGCATGTATGCATGACCTATTCTTGACCCCTTTCACAGATGAAGGCCTAGAAGGTGTAGGCAGCTAGGAGGTATATTCCTTCACATATGGTTTTTAAGGCTACCACTAGATCCGGATCGTGAAGGAGGATTTCCATAAGACTACATTCATCACCAAGTGGGGTTGTTTCCAGTATACCATCATGCCATTTGGGCTAAAAAATTCTCCCGCATCATTGTCACAGTATTTAAGGATTTTATTCAAAAGTTCCTACAGGTCTATATGGACGACCAGACCGTCTACAACTTGGATAAAGACCACCTGGACAATTTGTGATTAATACTGGAACGGTGTCGACAGCATCAAATTGCCTTGAATTCCAAGAAATGTATTTTTTGTGCACCCTTCAGCATATTACTTGGGCACATCATCTCCAAAGAAGGTCTGTTGGTAGATCTGGAAAAGATTGTGTTGATCCTCAGTTTACCACTGTCGACAAATATAAAAATTCTTCGAGCAACATTGGGCCACATAGGATACTATCACAAGTTTATCAGGGGATATACTGCAATTATCACTCCTATGGAGAAGCTGCTAAAGAAAGATGTTGCATTTTCATGGACTTAGGAATGTCAAGGTAGCTTTGACACCCTGAAGACCAAGATGGCCTTTGCACCAATACTGGTTTTTCCTAACTGGAATAAGGAATTCCATGTACATGTTGATTCCTCTTCTACTGCGCTAGGGGTTGTTCTTGTGTAACCAGGTGAAGGAGAATTGGATCATCCCATAGTGTATGCCAGTAGGAATTTATCATTTGCTGAACGGAATTACACCATGACTCAAAGGGAAGACCTGGCGATGCTATATGCTCTACAAAAGTTCAGGCACTATTTGTTGGGTGGACACTTTAAGATGTTCACTGATCATTCAACTTTGCAATACCTAGTAAATAAGCCTATGTTGGGGGCAGTGGAATCTGCAGGTAGTTGCTTTTGTTCCAAGAATTTGATTTTGAAATAGTGGCAAAGCTAGGATGGTTGAACGCTAGCCCAGATCATCTATCACATATTGAGAATGGTGAAGAACCAACTAATATTGATGATGGGATTCCTGATGCACAATTATTCTGAGTTGAAATCGCAGACAATTACTATGCCCCCATTGTTTAGTTTTTATCTACTGGCATCATCCCTACAGATATGTCAATTATCCAGAAGAAGCAGCTGGTTGTCAAAGCTTCCGATTTTTCACTCATTGCAGGACAGCTCTATAAACTTGGACCGGATGAGATATTGTGACAATGCATCTTACTGCATGATCAGGGTCCGTTCTATAGGAAGCACATGTAGGTGTTGCTGGAGGTCACTACGGAGGCCGTGCCACTTCCCGGAAGGTGTTGTGTGCTGGGATTTGGTAGCCCACGTTGCATAATGATGCCACAGACTATGCCAGGAGCTGTGATTTATGCCAATGGGTTGGTAAACCATCACAGAGAGACAAGATGCTGCTGGTATCGCAGGTGACTCTACAACCATTTGATAAATGCACCATCTACTTTGTGGGTCCTATCAATACGCCAGGTAAGTGCACTAGAATCCATTATATTATCACTGCAACTGACTACCTGACTCGGTTGGAGGAGGCTGCACCAGTTGTTGATTGTACCACCGCAACAGCAGCATAGTTTATTTTTTAGAACATTGTGGCACGCTTTGGGTGTCCTCAAATCCTGATGAGAAACCAAGGTAGTCACTTTGTCAACCAAATGATAAAAGCGCTAACCGAGGATATTTAGGTACAACATAAGTGAAGTACTCCCTACCATCCATAAGCAAATGGCACTATTGAGGCCTTCAACAAAATTTTGGAGACAGCGCTGACCAAGGTATGTAACACCAACCACGATGACTGGGATCTAAAAATTCCTGTAGTTTTATGGTCCTATCATACTACCTCCAAACGACTCATAGGTCAGACACCGTTTAAGTTTGTTTATGGGCAAGAAGCAGTCATGCCGATGGAGTACATCGTTCCCATCTTGCGCATTGCCGCAACAACGGGCATGGCAAATGTAGAGGCATTAGAAGCACATGTTGCACAGCTAATTCAACTTGACGAGGATCATTCCATCGCAGGCTTCGAGCAATAGGTTGTGAAAGATCGACAGAAGGCATGGCATGATCGTCATATTAAGCATAAATAGTTCGCGATAGGAGATTTGGTGCTATTATATGACAGTAAATTTATCAAGCATCTAGGTAAGTTACAAATGCATTGGCTAGGTCTCTATCTTGTTCAGTCTATTGCCTCTGGAGGCATCGTACAGTTGCAGCAATTAGATGGTGTCGTGTTACCAAAGCTCATTAATGGGAGTCGCTTGAAGCCATATAGAATGGGGCCAGTGATGCACACCACCTGAAGTACTAAAAAAAAACATTTCTGAGTTCAGCATAAAGAGGTGAGCCTTGGGAGCGAGGCTACGCAAAGATACAGTTGTTGGTAGTAGTTGGTCGACCATTTGCGACAGTTGCCTAGCTGCGGGGTGGTCAAATCAGGTAATAAATGCAGGTCGTTAAACCAATTGGCTGGTGGTGCTTGTTGAAGTGACTAACATAAATGGGTGATCTGACCATTAGCCGCATAAGATCACCGATGAATTTGGTGTCATTAATACCCGATTTGGAAATAATGGTGTAGTTAGATTTGGTAATGATGGATTTGGAATTAGAGGTGATTATAAAACACTACGTGGGAGGCATTGGTTGGAATTATTTAGTTGTGAGAGCCGAAGTAGAAGGTGAGTTTGGTGTAGAGTATTAATCTAAGTGTTGAGTATAGTTCATGTTGTTGAGTGTATCTTCTGGTTTTGTGGGGTAAGGGATGTTGAGCGGCCTTTACGCCATTAAAATTTTGAGTGAATACGAGTCCCCTATTCAGCCCACATCTATAGAAGAGGAATTTATGAGTATGCCAGTGGGTTCATCATCCATTCCAAAGAAGAAATGACTGGCTCAGAGACCCAGTCTGACACCCCCTGAGAAGCGGTAAACTCACACCTCCGTGCAAATGTAGGGAGAAGGAACTTCCCAGATGGGATCGTCGAGCTCAGGAGCGGCTGAGTCCATCACACCCTAGGGTGTCTCAGTGCATGATATTTTGGGATACGTTTCTCCCACGCGTCTAGGTGCTAAGCCATGGCAGCTGTAAAAAAACCAGAAGTACCCACTTAGGTTTCCACCATTACTAGAAGGGATGACATGCTCCGTAGATCTCATCCCTGCGTTGATTAGGCTCAAGTTCGATGAACATGGATTTCTTTTTCTTAAATATGTCTGGGATGAACCCTACAAGTCTGTTATGATAGCGCCTAGTGGACTTGCTTAGCGAATTCCGAAGCCATGGGCCAATGGCTTAGAGAAATTTGGATTGTTGGGGCTCATTAATATGCCCCAATTTGGTCATTTGAACAAAGCACATGCATGTGTAAATAAACCATTGGCATGATTCCATGGAGGGATGTTGTAATGTCCCCTACCCTCCAACCAAAGAAGACGACACTACGATATACCAAATCATCCAGGCATCTAGCCCCATGAACATGGACATGCATACATATAATGCTAAAGCATGATACTTAAAAACATAAAACATATTTTGAGGCATAATCATTCATATACACAATGGAAGCAAAACATATCAATCAACATTTAACATGTATATCATTACTCATCAATGGTAAATATAATTGTAGACACAAGTTAGGCAAGAGTACTTATCTTATAGAGAACGTCTTCCACAACCAGCTACATCGTTGCAACGTTCCACCCAACCATAGGCCCGCATGCTCCATAATCTCTCAGCAACACTACCACCCCTGAGCCAGGCATGATTCCCCAAGGAATAAAGAACTAACAGGCTTACACATAAACAAATATAACAACACCACAAGGGTACATAGTTCAGCCAAGCCAACACAGTTGGGTTTATCAGGCGAACACAGATCAGCTAAGCCAACAAATTTGGGTTTATCAGGCCATCCAGGAGCTGGGAAAGGCTAAATTCTAAGCTGGTGAGCTCATTGAAGAGCTACAGACACCAACACCAGAACCAGCCTGGCTTCTAGAACACCCACACACACCCAACACAAGGAAATCAGTCCCTTCTCTGCAACACAGTCCCTCAGACCCTGATCTCTCTCCCAGTGCTATTCAGGGGTTGTGGAGAAGAAATCCAACTCAGTAGCTTTGTCTATGTGGTTCTCAACCCACCAAGTTTATCAAGCACCTCAGGCCCTCATTCACCACTCCAATACAGTCTGAGGACAAAACCACTGCATGCAAGTAGCCAATAGCTATTCAATCTTTTACAGGGGAAAAACAAAGTCAATCAGACATGGGAAATAGTAACCCGGAACAACTATGAAACCACAGCTATTGATCCTCAAGGCAATCGATTCTCAATCTGTGCATGAGGGGAAAAAGACATAGCCAAAGCAAAATGTGGAAGAGACCACCACCCACATAGCGTAGGGACTCATAGCACCCAATTGATTCTCAATACACTCGCTGTAAAATTTGCATAGAATAGAAAAGGGTAAAGGAATAGACTACCACTCTATTTGGGAAAGACAAAACGCAACCCCATAGAACTATTGATGCCATTACAGCCTCGAATCAATGGTGGAAATAACAGAACAATACGCAGACTGAAATTGATGGGAAAAGATACAGAACTCTACGTGAACAGAGGAAGAATGTTTCTCCCATTAGCACGTTGTGTGTGAAGGAATGGTGAACCATCCCCAATGGAAATGTGGATTCCTTTAACTCCATCATGTAAAGAAACTGAACAGACTCACGAACTGGTTAGTGGGAAGACCATCTGCATGTCGTGGATAGTGAGAGCAGGTGTGGGTGTGGTAGTGGTCTTTTGCCAGCAAATCGATGCCCCAACTAACTATGGAATAACTAAGGGTGGTGGTTTAGGGAGACAAAAAGAGAGTGGGACACATGGCTTCTCCCCCATGACTGAATGTTCAACATTCCCCTTCCCTATCCTTTGGAATCATTCCCCTTCTCAATTTAGTTGCAGTGAACATAGCTGGTTAGGTTATTTAATTAAAATGTGTGTTTACATGATGCCACAATTTAATGTATGCCATGTGTCTAGATATACCATCATTGACAATTCCAAATCGAAAACACAACATAACCAAATCGATGGTGGGGCCTTGGCCTTTAGCTCCGCACCATGATTATTACAATATAAGTATCATGTATATTTAATGCAAGTGGGGTTAAAACCATGGTATTACATTCCCCTCCCCCTTCAATAGCACTATCCTCAGTGCTTTACAAAATTTGAACCAAAATGCTACACTGGTACCGTCTCAGTGTTCCGCGGGTTTGAACAAAAATAGATGTGCCAATCGCATGGAATCCTCCAACTCCCACATAGCCTCTTTAGGTCTGTAATGCTCCCATTGCACCTTTACCTTCCCTATGGCTCAGTTCCAGAGCATTGTGACCTTCCTGTTGAGGATGCGCATTGGCTCAATTTGGAACTCTCCCTCGGGTTGCACCTGAATCACATCCCAATTTATCACATGGTTAGGATCATGTACATATTTCTTAAGCAAAGAAACATGAAAAACATTATGAGCTCTAGTACTAGTAGGCAATGCAAGTCTATATGCAACAGGCCCTATTCTTTCAAGCACTTCAAATGGCCCACAGTATCTAGGTGATAGCTTGGCACAACTTCCAAGCTTCAAGGAACTTTTCTTTGCTTTCACCCTGAGGTAAAAATGATCCCGAAAACTAAACTCTCTATTCACCCTATGCTTATCTACATAGCTTTTATGTCTGTCCTGTCCTGCTTTCAAATTCTGTTTGATCTTTACAACCTCTTGCTCCATTTCCTTAAGCAATTCTAGTCCAAGCATGACTCTATTCACTGGGTTATCCCAAGTCACTGGTGTCCTACACCTTCCTCCATGCAAATCTTCATACGGATTCATCCCCAAGGATGCTTGTTGTCCATTATTGTAAGCAAACTTTACCAAGTGTAAGTAATCTTCCCACTTGGTCGGTTTGTCCATCACATACATGTGAAGCATATATTCAAGCACCTGATTCACTCTTTCTATCTACCCATCTGTCTGAGGATGGTATGCAGTGCTAAAATCTTTGTACCCAAATATGCAAACAACCCCTTCCAAAAATTGGAAGTAAACTTGACATCTCCGTCAGAGACTATTTCCTTCAGAAACCCATGCAATTTGAAAATATCCTTCATGAAGATCTTTGCAATGTCATCTGTCTTATGCGTAGACTTCACCGGTATAAAATGTGTTGCTTTTGTCAACTTGTCTACCACAACCATGATGGAATCATGTTGTCTCCAAGTCATCGGAAATCCTGTAATACAATCCTTGGAAATAACTTCCCATTTCCATTCTGGAACTGGCAAAGGCTGCAACAAACTTGCTAGATGTTGATGCTCAACCTTTACCTATTGAAATTTCATGCACCTTGAAATGTATTCGGTCATTTCCTTCTTCATTCCTAGCCAAAAGAACTGTTTTCTAGCTGTAGAAATTGTCTTCTGGTACCCTGGGTGACCAGAATACGTAGCTTGATGGATTTCATCCATAACAACTCTCCTCAAATTTGCTACATCTGGAATATAAATTCTACCTTTATGAGTGAGAATTCCATATTCTTCCAATTTATATCCCTCATACCTCTTCTCAAGACTTTACTGCTGCACTTTGTCTTTTACCTATTCATACAATTCATCTCCGGCAACATGATTAACAATCTACTGCCTCAAATCTGATTGGCAAATACTAAGAGATGCCACATGCATTTCCTGTACCTTTCTACTGAGTGCATCAGCTACCTTATTCTCTTTCCCTTTTATGTGCTTGATTTCAAAATCAAACTCACATAAAAATTCCAGCCATATCACTTGCCTAGAATTCAAAGTAGGTTGATCGAACAAATACTTCAGTCCATAGTGATCTGTTCTGAGTTCAAATCTTATACCCATCAAGTAATGTCTCCACATCTTGAGAGCATGTACTATGGCTGCAAGCTCAAGATCATGAGTGGCATAGTTCTTCTCATGCTCCTTCAACTTTCTTGACTCATAACATATCACGTGGTTGTCCTGCATATGGACTCCTCCAAGCCCTTGTCCGCATGCATCGGTACACACCACAAAATCTTTCTCTAGATCTGCAACCTTCAATACTGGTGCACTGGTGAGAAGATTCTTCAACTGCTGGAAGCTTTCTTCACACTTCAATGTCCATTTGAACTTTGTCCCCTTCTTCTGTAAAGAAGTGATGGCATGTGCAACCTTGGAAAATCCTTCAATAATCTCCTGTAGTATCCTACAAGTCCCATTAAAGATCTTACATCTGTCACATTTCTTGGAATAGGCCAACTCATAATGGCTTCAATCTTTTTAGGGTCCACAGATATACCCTCTTCTGAGATAATGTGACCCAAATACTGAATTCTATCCCTGTAGAAGTCACACTTGCTTAGTTTTGCATACAGGTGATGTTCTCTGAGCACTTGCAATGTCAATCTCAAATGATCTTCATGGTCTTCCTCATTCTTAGAATAAACAAGAATGTCATCAAGGAAAACAAGAAAAAACTTGTCCAAATACTTGCTGAAGACACTATTCATAAGGCACATAAATGTAGTTGGTGCATTTGTGAGACCAAATGGTATCACTACAAACTCATAATGTCCATACCTTGTTGTGAAATATGTCTTATGAATGTCTTCATCCTTGATCCTCACCTGATGGTAACCAGACCTCAAGTCAATCTTGGAAAACACCTTTGCTCCTCTCATTTGATCAAAGAGGTCATCAATCCTAGGCAAAGGATATTTATTCTTCATAGTAACCTTGTTCTACTATCTATAATCAATACATAACCTGAGTGTACCATCTTTCTTCTTCACAAACAGAATTGGTGCTCCCCAAGAAGACACACTCGGTCAGATATACTTCTTCTCCAACAACTCTTGTAGTTTCATCTTCAACTCTAGCATCGCCAGTGTACTCATCCTGTAGGGTGTCTTGGACACTGGTGCTACTCCTGGCACAAGTTCAATTGTGAAATCAATGTCCTATTTCAGAGGAAGTCTTGGAATCTCATCAGGAAACACATCCCTGAATTCCTGTAACACCTGATAATCCTCCAACCTAGGAGTTTCATCTCCTGTTGGTTCAAGAATACGAGCTGCATACAATTGGCAACCTTTCCTACATAAATTCTTCAACTGCATTGTTGAAACCTGTCTTACTGAAATTACCTTTGGAATACCTTTCACCACTACTAGATTTCCTTCTTCATCCATGCATTCAAAAGTATTTTGATATCAATCAAGCTTCACTCGATGAGCTTATAACCAATCCATTCCAATGAGAACGTCATAGGAACCAAGTGGTAGAACATTCAGATCTACATAAGTGATCAATCCATTCATAACCAATGGACACTTCTCTACCAATTCACTAACTTTTCTCTTAGTCCTACTGGCTAGCTGGACTAACCAAGATTTTCCATGCTTTACCTTCTTAAAAGCACAAACCTCTACTGCTCTCATAGTAATATAACTGTGAGTAGAAATAGGGTCAATCAAAATAGAAGCAGATTACTCAACAATCTTACCTGCAACTTCAACTATAGTTGACTGATGATCTGCCTGGAAGTCCTCCAGTGCTGCATAAATTCTAGGGGATTCCCTTGCTACTTGACCCACTATTTCTACTTCCTACATGTTGTAAGCTGGTCTTGCACTTTCATTCTCAAGTGGACAATATCTGCGTAAGTGAGGTCCTTCACATTTCCAACATTTGAGTGGACCTCTATTCTGATGTGGCTCTTTAGGCTTTCCACCTGTCACTCCAACTGGATTACTCATAGCTTGGGATGGCTTCTTTTGTTGATTCTTGAATCTAGAAGGTTTGAAACCTTTATTTCTCTGGTCAAACTTCTCATTCTTCATGTCCTTCCATGCCTTATGGTAATCAGGTTTACCTTTGCTTTGCTCATAGCAATACTTAGCTTTTCGTATTGCTTCTTCGAGAGTTCTCAGTTCATAGAACTCAATTCTATCTTTGTAGGCTTGAGGCAATCCACTTAGAAACCATTGAAAATTCACTTTTTCATCTCTGATGTACCAAACATACCTCAACAATTCCAATAACTTATTTGCATATTCATCCATGGTCTGCTGTCCCAATCTCAGCTCATGAAACTCCTTAATCTTGTCATCATAATACTTGTCGGAGAGGTATTTCTGCTTGAAATATTTCTTGAATAGTTTCCACTTCAATCTCCTTTCACTAATCCTCTTTATTTTCTTTAAGTGTTCCCACCAAATGGATGCTCATCCATTCAAATTGAATATGGAAAATCTTGCCTTCATGTTTCCTGAATAATCCTGCACTTGAAAGTACTTCTTTATTCCGAGAAGCCAAGCTTCAGCTTCTTGTCTCGTATTTATCTCACCATCAAATGTAGGAGGTTTAGCTTTCCTAAATTCATCTTGAGAGTGATCGCTCTGGTGCCTTCTTCTTTTCCTTTCATGAGAAGATGAGCTTGTATCTCCACTGGATTCTTCAGAGTCAGATGATCCACTGGAACTCCCTCTCCTTATCTTGGTGCTTCTCTTACTGCCTTCTCTCTAAGAGTCTATATTTTTATGCAAGTTTTTCAAACTCTGCAGTATGGAAGCATTCAAATGATGCTACTCTTCCTGGGATTTAACCAAGCTTCTCATGGCGGCTGCAACTTCAGACGGTGTCCCCTGGAATATCATTCCATTAGAATCTATGTCATCATTTCCATTATGGACATTTTCTCCCATGGAATCTTCTACTCGCTCGTAAAAATCCCAGGCATCATACCCATCATGGGTTCTCATGACTGAACCACCCCTGGCTTTACCACATTGTTCTTTCTAGAGTATTGCTCTTGGAAGTTATCTATAGTTCTACAAATGTGTTAGTAGCAAACTTTTATATGCATAATATTAATATAAATCAAAATTACTTACCTTCTTCTTCTGGAAATTTATAAAACAACAATTATGCTAAAACATAGAATTTTCTCTATTTCATGTTCAGCTCTGTGACCATGGACAGTCTGTTGAAATCTACTGAAAACTGTTTGCAAAATCACTGAGAAATTCCTTTGGAAAACCTAAATCTTCTTAGGCCCAATTGAACCTCCTCCCAACTAGCTTTCTGACACTGTGGTGGTCAAAATGCCTATCTCATTGGCGGATTGTTGCTCCTTTCTTTCCGGTGTTTCGGCGGGAAAAATGACTAAACCCCTGACCTGCATCAGTGAGAAAACCAACTGTTGATTGGGTGAACAGTACCTTCAGCATCCGCAACGACAGAAAGTAATCTTACTACAATTTCCACAGACAACCGACAAGGCTTCCGATCGGCGATGTCAACTACTGCTCATCAGGCATTTCGGCGGTTGAAACTTCTAAATTCTTTTGCTGTATTGGCGAGTTACATTAGAGAAAATTTCAACTCAAAATGGGCCTCCTAAAATGAACTAATAAAATAATAGTTAAAATAATAAAATAATATTTATTAATTTTGGAAGAAGAAAAGAAAAAAACTACTTTTTTGTTTGCATTTTTGGCATATCTCCCTGTGTTTTTAATCAAATTTCGATCAGGAGAGCTCGTTGGATGCAGAATTAAATTTTGCATCCAACAAGTACCCACTGGGCATACTTTTGACAGACCCTTCTACCCCAAAAACAAGAAATACTTGAAAAAATGAAATGATGATGTCATCATTCTATTTTTTCAGGTATTTCTTTTTTTTAGGGTAGCGGGGTCCATCAAAAGTACACCAAGTGGGTACTTGTTGAATGAAGAATTTAGTTTCGCATCCAACAAGCTCTCCCAATCAAAATTTGAGTAAAAACACAAGGAGATATGTCAAAAATACAAATAAAAAAAGTAGTTTTTTTTATGATACCCAACCCCAAATTTATATTAAAAATGTGTTTAAGACCTATATGGTATTTCAAATTTAAAGCGATGTCATTGGCTAACACATGATGACATGGAATTTGAATAAAAGTTAAAAGGCCCATTTTGAGTTGAAATTTCTTTCCGCCACATCGGGCCTACAGTGGTCTATTATCCCACATATAATCGATGATTCGTTGGTCTATTTTCGTCTATAGTATCGGGTCCACAATCATCTATCGTTCCAAACTTCATCGGCGATAGCATAGACTAACCATGTTGCGTCAGCGGTCGGGTGTCCTACACATCAGACGGTTAGTTCCTTCAGCTTTCACAATGGTGGACCACAATCAAACTACATCTTCTGCAGCCATGGGTCTATCGGCAGTCGAATCCTCTAGAAGTTGTGGCATCGGCGCTTGGATGCTCTCCTCGTCGGGTGGTTATTCCTTTCAGTCTCCACAACAGTGGACGTTTGGTCAACAAAATTTACCCGACGTAGCTCATCGGCAACGGAATCACCTAATGATCAGCGATGTCATCAACTAACCATCACCAATGGCCGATGATTCTATGACTTAGAAATTTTTTGAAATATTTCTCTTTAGTCTTCCTCTTCCTTCCGCTGTTCATCGGCGATGAATACCACTAACATTATTCGATGGCCGACGAAGTCAACACTTAGCAAAAATTTCAGAATTTCTGTGCCATCGGCGGTCAGAGGCTCCACCCATCAGAAACACAGTGGTCTACCCATCTGCAATGGTGATGCTCAATTAGCTAAGCATCGGCAATCCATCTATTTAAGTGCTCCGATGTGCCAACGGCCAAAACACTTAGAAAATTTTGTGAATTTTCTTATCTTCACCCATGTTCCTCGTTTCTTCTGGGAAATAGGAAACCTGCCACTATTAACTGTTCTCATGGCCCTCTGAGGCCCAATGCCGCAACATAAATCTGTCACTACATCCTCATGGCCCATTCAGGACCATGCTGCAACCTGAGCTCTGATACCACACTGTAACGTCCCTGACCCTCCGACCGATGAAGAGGATGCTACGATACACCAAATCATCCGGGAATATAGCCCCATGAACATGGACATGTATACATATAATGCTGAATCAAGCTACTTAAAAACATAAAACATATTTTGAGACATAATCATTCATATACACAACGGAAGCAAAACATATCAATCAGCATTTAACATGTATATCATTACTCATCAATGGTAAATATAATTGCAGACACAAGTAAGGAAAGAGTACTTATATTATAGAGAACTTGTTTCGCAAACAGCTACGTCGCTGAAACGTTCCACCCAACCATAGGCCCATGTGCTCCATAATCTCTCAGCAACGCTGCCACCCCTGAGCCGAGCATGATTCCCCAAGGAATAAGGAACTAATAGGCTTACACATAGCCAAGGATAACAACACCACAAGGGTACACGGTTCAGCCAAGCCAACACAGTTGGGTTTATCAGGCGAACACAGATCATCCAAGCCAACAAAATTGGGTTTATCAGGCCATCCAAGAGCTAAGAAAGGATAAATGCTAAGCTGGTGAGCTCATTGAAGAGCTACAGACACCAACACCAGAACTAGCCTGGCTTCTAGAACACCCACACACACCCAACACAAGGAAATTGGTCCCTTCTTTGCAATGCAGTCCCTCAGACCCTGATCTCCCTCCCAGTGCTAATCAGGGGTTGTGGAAAACAAATCCATCTCAGTAACTCTGTCTGTGTAGTTCTCAACCCACCAAGTTTATCAAGCACCTCAGGCCCTCATTCACCACTCCAATGTAATCCGTGGACAAAACCACTACATGCAAGCAACCAATAGCTATTCAAGCTTTTACAGGGGAAAAACACAGTCAATTAGATGTGGGAAACAACAGCCCACAACAACTATGAAACCCCAGCTGTCGATCCTCAAGGCAATCGATTCTCAATCTATGCGTGAGGGGAAAAATACACAGCCAAAGAAAAATGTGAAACAGACCACTGCCCACACAACATAAGGAATCACAGCACCCAATTGATTCTCAATACACTCATTGTATAATTTGCATAGACCAGAAAAGGGTAAAGGAACAAATTACCACTGTATACGAGAAATACAAAACGCAACCCCACTGAACTATTGATGCCATTACAGCATGAATCAATGGTGGACATAACAAAACAATACACAGTCTAAAATTGATGGGAAAAAATACAGAACTCTGCGTGAATAGAGGAAGAACATTTCTCCCATTAGCACGCGGTGTGTGAAGGAATGGTGAACCCTCCCCAATGGAATTGTGGATTCATTTAACTCCGTCACATGAAGAAACTGAATAGACTCATGAGCTGGTTAGTGGGCAAACCATTCGCACGTCATGGAGAGTGAGAGCAAGTGTGGGCGTGGTAGTGGTCTTTTCGCCAGAAAATCGCTGCCCCAACTAACTATGGAATAACTAAGAGTGGTGGTTTAGGGAGACAAAAAGAGAGTGGGACACATGGCTTCTCCCCCATGACTCAATGTTCAACATTCCCCTTCCCTATCTTTTGGAATCATGCCCCTTCTCAATTTAGTTGCAATGAACATAGAGGGTTGGATTATTTAATTAAAATGTGTGTTTACATGATGCCACAATTTAATATATGTCGTATGTCCTGATATACCATCATTAACGATTCCAACTCCAAAACACAACATAACCAAATTGATGGTGGGTCCTTGGCATTTAGCTCTGCACCATGATTATTTACAATATAAGTATCATGTATATTTAATGCAAGCGGGGTTAAAACCAGGATATTACAAACGCTTTGGCTAACTACGCTGATCCTTGTTACTATCGACTTGATTGCCAGCATTATTGGGTTTCCTAAGGCTGGGGAGGACCCAGAGCAATATATTCATGGATGAGATACAGACAAAAGGCTTGTGAAGTAGCTGGAGGAGCACTTCGAGTTACAATGGGATGGTCATGCCTATAGCATTGACAGTATCAACTCGCATACGGTGTGAATTGGTGCCAAAATTCTGGCTAGCAAAGTTTTTCATGGCAATCGACATGTTCAATGCAATTCAGGAGTTGTCGCCTGTGCTCAAAAATGTGCAGAGGGCATTCAGATGAATTGGTCGTTATTTTTGTTGAATCAGTTACTTGAAGAAGCACTCATTGCTCAGAGTGGGCTCCCCTTTTCTTATAGTTGGCTTTTGATTCTCATCACCTTGGTTTCTTGGATGGAGCCAGAGGACTACCAGCCAATGACGGTTGAGGCATCCAAGGTTTGCCGTGGTTCCCACTATCAAAACTTGTGGTGGTTCAAAGAACCCAGTTGCCAAACAGATTGCGCGATTCATTTATGGATCTATTGGGAGGCACTGTAGGTAGTCGCTATAGCTGTTCCAATAATTTCTCCCTACACCATGGCCAAGTATCAGAGGATCATTAGGTTTTCTATTAGACCCCACTCCATTCATATTCAAGCTAGGAGGGATCCCGATAAGCAGTGGCTACCATTTCCTTACAATATTACCGCGGAAGATTTGGATGCGATTGTGCAAGAATGGTTGGGCGACTGGTGCGTCCCACTGAGTCAAGAGGAGTTAGATAAGGAGATACCCTCAAAAGTCCCTGAAGACCCCGTCCCATTGAAATTAAGCACCCGTGACTCTAACAATGAGTAATCCATGGGCCCTAAAGATTGAGCACATCGGATGCGGAAGGAGACTCGCACCAAATGGCGACAAGAGTACGATTCTAACAGTGGTACTAAATCCGGATTAGAAGATCAATTGCAATTGATTATTAAGGCCATCATAGATTCATCTACAACTGTGACTACAATAATCCATGAATCAAACCATGCAGAATTTGGTGCAGTAAGAACTAAGCAAGAATCCATTTTTTATATTGTTTCCAAGCAACCATCAACACAACCTCTCTTACAGGATAGCTCATCGATCAGCACTGAGCCTTGGGTCTATAACGTGCAAGTTCCCCCGACTATGATCAATGCGAGTAATGTAGAAGGTTCTCAATAGTTTCACCCAATCCAGAGCGTGACTCTGGACCTAAACAAGTTGTCCACTAAATAATTGGTTGAGTTGCAGCATGGTTCTGCATTGGAGTTGGCAGCATGACAACAGGCATTGACATTGGGTTATGTCGAAGCCCAGAATTGTACTTAGCAGCTGAAGAAGGATGCCGCAGAGCTGCACCGGGTCTGTGTGCAGTCGACTGAAGAAAAATTACAAGAAATCAACACGTTGAAGGAGACACGGGCTGAGCTGCATCAAAATACTACTACGGAGATTATGGATCTCAAGAAGGCACAAGATTTCCTGATTGTGAATAAAGTGTAGCTATTTGCACGGTATAGTGAATTGGAGCAAGCTATCTCTTTGGCCTGCCAGGACATGTTTCACACCACCACCGAGCTCACCCCATTCGAGAACCAATTCAACTTTAGAACCATAACTTGATGCTTCAAGCTCAAGCACATCCCACTACCTTGTCGGAGCAGGTTGCAGAGCGTAAGGCCTCCCTTGAGGAAATTTCTACTTAGTTTGGCCACATGGAGCAAGAGGCCAAAGCTATTATGGAGAAAACCATGCAGTTCTGGTAGAGTATTGTTTAGGATGAGCAGTTGGATCAACTCACTATGCAGGTGCAGGAAGCAGAGGGTCAATTAACAAATTTGAAGTCTGTGCTAAAGGCCATGCCGCTGATGGTACAAATCACCCAGGCCATTGAACTAAAGAATCTCCAACAGTGCGCTTCCTGTGCCGAAGAGCACCAACAAAAGCACCGCGAGCAGCTCGATGAATTCCAAGATCTTAGCGGCCAATTGGCTGTTGAAGATGTCACCACACTTCAGGCTATTCAGGAGAGTCAAAAAATGGTCGATAGCAAGGCTACCAAGGAACATCCTGTCTAACCAATGGTGAGTAATTGTCAGAATACCATTGCTAAAGTGTAGCTCCAACTTCAAGACATTTCCCAACAATTTGATAATTTTAAGGATAAGACTGTCGCATACACCTTGTCAACTTGACGTGGCTCGAGGATGAGCCACAAAACCGTGTTGGGGGCCTGTTGTCAAGGGATTGGGGTGAGTGAGTTATGCAACATCATGGCAGTTGTGCAAGATCACATGGTACCGCGCAAGGGCCATTTTGCACGATGAGCATAGAAGTAACCACTTTTTGAATATTTTAGGTATATGTGGGCCCAATTTTGTTGTAATAGGTCAGTAGCGCTTACAAATTAGTTAATAGTGGACCCTTGAGGTGAAGGCGTAAGCCTATTTAGAGATCCATTTTGTAATGATAAACAAACATGATACTGGCATTGCATTTGGTGAACTCTCTATTGGGGATTGTTCTGTCTTGACTACAACTTTGTCTGGGTTTCTTTTGATGCACTCTCCGGTTTTGGAGAAGGATTGTGAAATGTGACATATTTGTGCAAGATTAATATACGATGGGCTAAGTATGGTTCAATCCTTATCTGTTGTCTATTATGATGCGACAGTACTAATTTTTGTTACAATGATGCAATGCAATTTATGTAGATCTGTTATGATGCTATGATTCTGCTTCTGATACAACTATGTGAGTTAGTTTCTCCTTGCTCTGTTAATGTGATCTATTAACTATAAGTCAATGTAATCTCTGTGTCTATTGAATGCGGTATGATGTTTCATTATTAGTGTTGTGATAAGATAGGGTGATCACGTAAGTCATGGTTCTCCCCAATTGGATCCCGTGTCATCCTTCCCCACTGTCAGAAACTCGGTTCTGACAGCTCTCCCTTGAATTCCTCGGGTGAGACCTCATCTACTTCGCAGATGTTACTAGGCAGGGTAAAACCTGTTCGGGCTGGTGTTCAAGGAGATCACATTGCAGGACGTCGATAAAGTCGGAACCCATTTCAATGAGGCTTTATTGGTGGGCTGTGCCAACATGAATGGAGTAAAAAGAGGAACTGATACTCTCGAATCCATATTGAATTTTTACCTACAAAACTGAATGGAGGAGATTAATTAATGAGCTCTCATAGCTTTGATACCATGTATAAATTCTAAATCCAAGGCTATGATACCATGTGGGAATTATAAATCCATGATGGAAGAAATAATTTCATAAAAAATCTAAGGATCTAGGGACACAATTAACCTCACAAATAATTGTGGAGAATTAGCATAAAAAAAGAAGAAGAATGCACACATGAATAATAAAACTCGATAATATGTGTTATCTATATATTGTTCATTAAATAATGATATGGTTACATAAATAATACATCCTCATAAAGTAAATTTTAATTTCCAAAGAAGCAACCCAGACTAAATCATAAAGTTGGCTTAATTTAAGGCAAAACCCCTCCCCAAGGTGTCAAAAGAACTTTCCTAATCTATCCAGGACATCACGAAGTAGATAAAGCACTATGGCCAACTAATGAGTGGTGGAAAATATTTCTAATTATGGATTTTGGAGAGAAAAACATGGAGTATGGGTTGGACACAAAATACAACAGTTGTCATTCAATTATCTTTATCCTAATCCAGTGAAAATTTAAAAAAGCAAGACATAAGCAATCTAAAGAAGGAATGCACCCTTCCTATTCTAGATAGTCAATAAAGCAACAAAATATTAACCATAATCAATTTAAGTGTGCTCCATAGGTTAATGATGGAAAGTGGTGGTCAAATATGACAAAAGATGGCCAACTACCTAGTCTAGTACCTAGGAAATTAATCAAAATGATTAATAATATATCCTAAGTATATAGGTGGGTTTTTAATATTCCAACAACATGAAGCTCAACTATTGGCATAAAACATCATTACATGAAGAAGAGACTAGGAATCCTTAGGAATTGGAACTAAAACATTCCCAAACTTTTTAAAAGGACTCATACTTATATGGATCTGATATTGAATCCTACAATTGTCCAACATTAATGGTTGAATACCATCAATCCTTTTTTAAGACTGGAAAATCAGCAGGGGCACACCTCTCGACTGTGACTAGGGGCACATATCCCTAAGTTTGAGAATCTAGATCTATCAATTCTAAAATGAAACTAGCAAAAGATGTAATAGGTGTGGTACTCCATGTTTTTATATAAGAGATGGATTCTTGAGAAATCATCCATGGCCAATGCACCCTCATGATCTATAATAGAATGTTGTTTCTTTGTGATATTTTAATTTCCTTTCCTTATTTTTATTATTATTTTTTATTTATTTCTTTTGAATTCCCTTTTATGCTTTTCGTTATTTATTCTGATTTTTCCTTGCTTTCTTTCATTTCCCTGCTTTCCCGTCTTTCTTTCCAAAATCCATACTTTCCCTGCTTTGTATTGTTCTTTTTAACTTGGCTTGCCTTCCATCCATATTTATTCCTTTTTGGAAACGTTTCCATAGTTCCAAACCTCATCCATTGGTCCTAGTGTTCCCTCCTAGTCACCTAATCTCCACATTATCCAAAATTAATTTATTCATGGGAGAAATAAAATAAAATAAAATTAGGACTTACTTTAAACATTGGACTTTTATTTTCTAACTACTAGTCCTTGAAAAAAAAATTCCAATTAATTACAACTTCCATCCTTAACCCATAGGAACTTGATGGGCTACAAATTGCTTAATTGGTCATTGAGGAAGGGACTTGACAAACCTCCCCTCCCAATCTTGCTTTTCCTCAAGAAACTGTAATCTTGGCTAGTGTAACACATGCTCTCCTTCCCCAACATTTTTCTTCTAAACTTCAAACAGGTAAACCCAAAAAATGCCAGGATCCCACTGTTTGTACTGCATTCCTCCAAGCATAACCATTATCATTTGTAGCAATCTATCATTCCCAGAAATGACTTTATCTCACTAACTCCTCTAAAAGGATCCAAATGTTCTTACCACTTTTGGAAAATTGTCATTCCAAACAATGTCATAGTCCCATGGTCTTATCTACATCTTTCCAAACAGCAGTAATAATAAGAAATATTTATCACCATAAAAATGAGAAGGAGGATGTGAAAATCATACCACCACAGTGGAAGATCAACATTTCTAGTGCAAAATCGAAACAGTGATGGCCCCTACAATAATTTATGCAACTCTTCAATGTAGGGAAAAAACTTGTTGTGCCTTCTACACCAAGCATAAAAATTATTATGTTCCTAATGCACACAAGTATTTGAGCTCACAAATTTGTTTCTGCAATGGCATAGATGTGAGTCACATGTCCGAAAAAAGCTATAGGCATCCTCCAACAACCATAGATTCCCATGCTGCTCAGAGAAGTTGTAGGATCTGTCTATCAAAATTCCATTGGTGTAATAAAAATGTACACCCTCCAAAGTGAACAACTCCAACAATTACCTATACATCCATTCCATGAATGAATAAATACTACAATTGTCAGGTCTAGATGAAAATCTTGTGGATTTCCCATGTTCACAATCCCAATGCCTCAGCTCTCTACCACTGGTCATGCAACCATCACTATGAATGGAGGAATCAAACATAGGAAATTGATTCCTCTGTTGCTATTGAGAAGAGGATGGTGTTATCATCAAATCACCATGAATGAGTATGGGAGTTGTTGCTCCTCATGTGGCACCAAGTGGAAAAAACCCTTTATCCAATTATCATCCTCATGTGTTATGGTTGTAGTAGAAAGTGCATAGCATAAAATTTCATGAACCAAATATAAACTTATGAAATACCCATCCACCAAGAATGTGGATGGATCCTTGCATCCTTTTATTGGTTCATCAAATGTACCATCTTGTTCCTCCTCCAAAACTATACAACTTTCACTAAGAGGAAACCCCAAATCTCTCTTAAATAGTGCAATTGCTTGGTCTTCATTTTTTTTGCATGCAAACTTCTCAAACAACTACAAATTGAAACGTATCTCATGATCCACCATCTCATGAGGTTCCTCTACTGAAAATTGAATCCATTCAACCATTGAATGACTTATTGAAGCATAGGAAGGTGAACATGATCTTTGCAACTTCTTATGAAGATGCTCATTATGCATCTGGGATTCTTGAAGGGTCTTTTGGAAAATTTCCAAATATTCTCAGGTGGACTTCAATACTTTTACGAGGTTGAAATTTTCTTCTACATATTTCAAGGTTACTCCATGACACATTTCAACAAGGTTCGAAAAATAATATCTATTAGAAGAAAAATCAAAATTTTACTCTTGGTATTGGATATTTCCTTATGGATTTTCTCCATGTACTCCATGGAATATTTCTCCTCCATGCTCCAATATATTTTTGAAAATAAAGCATGCATTCCATGGAGAGTCTTTAGGGCCTATTGAATCTTATTTTAATCCATATTCAATGACCCTGCAAGAAAATGAGGCTCTTGAAGGTGGACCTCCTCTTCATATTCCATCATAGGATCAATTTCATGAAGTTCATGTGGTGAAGGTGAAATCGATCCTGGGACCTTTTCTTCAGCTGCTGCAAGGCCTTCATGCTCATGTAAATTTGATATTTAAACAAATTCTTGAAGTGGGTCTATATGTAACTAATATAGAGAAGTGGACATCCATAAGTTTAATGTCTCAATAAAACTTGGGCACCCCTTAGTATGTGCCTCATAAGAGTTTGAGCATTCATCACTAAATGCTCGAGAAATGCTTAGGCATTCATCAGTATATCCTCTCTTCTCCATTTTTTTAGTAGAATGTATCTCTAGTTCTTCCTTTGATGGTGTATCTTGGCTCTTTTCATCTTCCTTAGGCTGAAATTTCTTCTACAACCTCTTCATGTGGTCAACAAACTTGTTTATAATTTCCTTGTCTATAGAGAAGGATCCTTCTCACTCTTTTATAATTGAGGGTGGATTCATGTCCTCCTAAGACCTGCAATATTGAAAATGTATTGGAATTATTCCATGTGTAGGAACATAGTATTCATGTTATCTATTGAATATAAGCAAGATGGAGGAACTAGAAGATTATTCCTCACACTCTTCATATTGTTTGCAGTATTCTTCATACTGCTTATCATAGTCATCATACTGCTCATCATATGACCAAGACAAGGCTGCAATTTTTTATTGAATAAATGAGATCAATGCATATGTGAAAGGACCATGCTCTGATACCAATGTAATGTACCTTTCTGGGACTAAGGCACACTTGTGAAAATTTAAAAAAAAAAACAATGACTAATTTTAACCAGACTTGTGACAACACTATCAAACTTTACCCATACCCCCCAACACTTGGTACAAAGTTTGACTTGTAGGTTTAAGGCCATTAATAGAATCCTATAAAAGATTTGATACCACTTTAATGTACCAATCAGACCTGTTTGTACATTAATTCACCTTTCCAAAAAATTTAAAATAAAATAGTGAGAAGAGAGGGTGTAATTGGTCATTTTAACAAGGGATCAAGAAGGTAGGTCCAAACCAAGAAAGGGAAGATTTTTGTGATAGCTCAGGTTCTTATGGACAATGTACTGGGACCATTTATGTTTCGATCATTAGTGAGGATGAAATATACTCCAAGTTTCATGGACACCCCAATATATGCAAACTAAAACCTTTACTTGCCACTTCCCAGAAGCCAGTGGTGAATGGATTTGAATTGAGGACACGTGAAGAAATATTATACACTATTATATTCCAGTATTAATGTGTTTACATAGGTTTAGGAAATATTATAAAATATTAAGGGGTCACTCAAGAAAAACTATCATATAGGATTGCACAATAGGCTCCACTTATGGGATTTACAAACATAGGAGGAAGGTCAAGAGTATTCAATTTAAGGAATGGAATATATTCATCATCATGTTATTGAACATTTATAATAGAAAGGAAGAAAATTTGGTGCACAATCTGAATAATTCAAACAAAACTGTAGACCAGTCAATTTTACATTGAAATCTAGACAAGGTATCAAAATTTTGTATGAAGCATAAATTACTAATTTATTATTTGAAAAACTTCAAAAATACATAAATACATCACCTATAACTAGTGTAAGATAAAACTAATCTCATAGGAAGCTCAAAGACAACATCCTATGGCATAAAAAATCATTACATGAATAAGAGACTTGGAATCCTTGGGAATTGGAATGACAAACTTCCCAAACTCTACAAAAGGACTCATAATTATCTAGATATAATACCAAATCCTACAATTTTCCACCATTAATGAATGAATTCCATCAATCCTCACTTAATACTAGAAAAACAACAAGGGCATGCCTCTCGACTATGACTAGGGGTACATCTCCCTAAGTATGAGAATCTAGAACACTTAATTATTAAATGACACTAGAAAAAGATGTGATAGGTGAACTAATCCATGTTTTTATAGAAGAGATGGATTATTGAGAAAGTCTCCTTGACCAATGCTCCCTCATGAGTAAATTAGAATGTGCTTGCTTTGTGAGATTTTGATTTCCTTTTCTTATTTTCCTTCTTTTTCTTTGATTCCTACTTTTGCATTTCCTTTTATGCTTTTCCTTATTTATTTTGATTTTATCTTGCTTTCTTTATTTTTCCTCTGTTCCTACCTTTCTTTCCAAAATCCAAACTTTCCTTGTTTTTCCACTTACCTTCTTTAAACTTTTTTTTACCTTAGCTCATCGTCCTTCTAGATTTCTTACTTTTTGGAAATGTTTCAATAGTTATGAACCTTATCCCTTTGTCCTAGTGTTCCCTCCTATCTACCTCATCTTCACATTATCCAAAATTAATTTATTCATGTGAAAAATAAAATTAAATTAACTTAGGGATTACTTCAAACATTGGACTTTTATTTTCTAATTACTAGGCCTTGAACAAAATTAATCCCAATTAATTAAAACTTCCCCCCTTAAACCATAGGGATTTGATGGGCTATGAATTTGTTAAGTGGTCACTAAGGAAGGGAAATTATATCAATACTTCATCCAGTAATTATCTATCCTAATTTTGGCTAATTACCATGTAATAGATATTTTTCTAACATATTGAAGTACCATTAGATATGGTTAATACATGATACAAAAACACTTGTAATAAACCAGCATAGATCCAAATCCCAGGCTCTATCAAGCGCCAAGAGGGATCAAATCTTTTGAGGTGCAGACCTCTTCTTAAGTATTGCACTCAACTATCAGCTTTAATGTGATTCAGACCAAAATGAACATTTTTTTATTTAAGGTTCACAAATAATATTTTTATTATTAATATTTAATACTATTTATGGTTGCATGTAATATTTTTTATTTTGTTAGAAAAAAACATGAAAACATCTCCCCCATACATAGTTTTAAAACCATGTCCAAGGCCCTCCTAAAATCATGGGTTATTTAGGAGGCCTTGCACATGGTATTAAAACCATTTGCAACTACCTCCTAAACCATGTACAAAAAAACCATGGGTTGTTTAGGAGGCCTTGCACATGGCTTTAAAACCATTTGTAAGGCCCTCCTAAACCATGTACAATAAAACCATGGGTTTTTAAGAGGCCTTGCACATGGTTTTAAAACCATGTGCATGACCAACATTTTTTTTGTGGATAATTCAATTTTTTATTTTTATTATTTTTTATTATTTTGTTAAGTAGAAACATTACAACATCTCCCCTATATTGTGTTGTTTTTCTCACGGACATTTTTTTATGGCAGGTAATTAAATTTTTTATTTATTTTTTATTATTTTGTTAGGTAGGAACATTACAACATCTCACCCATATTAGATTGTTTTTGTGGCCGACATTTATTTTGGAAGATAATTAAAAGTTTTGTTTTTTATAGCCGACATCTATGTAACGTTACATAACGTTACAAGATCTCCCCCATACTGGGCTGTAGAGCGCCTCTCGGCGCAATTATACAATAAAATCAAATTAGTTTATTTACACAACAATTCATGGAAAATTAAAATAAGAAATTCAAGTGGCCAAGGAAGGAGTTGGAAATTAATGGTTGAAATATTGTGAATCATAAGAAAGCATAAAGTGATAAATAGCCATCATAACTCAGTTCCTTTTAAATCTTTTACATGTAATTGGTTTTGAGCACAATTCACTAGTGAGGGTGATTGAGCTAAATTGATATGTGTTGACTATATCTTATTTTCATCAAGGCTTAAGTGAATTTTTTAAGGTTTAAGTGAAAATATAATTCACTTGTATATGCAATATTACTCTTTTAGGAGATATTTTAAACTTTTAATGTCTATGCAATTAATCATTTTTTGTTGATAAAAAATACGATTATATCAAATGTTACATATTTGTAAGCAGAATCCATATTATTAAAATGAAATCCATCTCACAACTTATCTTAGATTTAAAATATAAAATAACAAACTTTTAACTACCTCTAAATAAAAATATATACCTTCCTTAAGGTAAAATAATCTTGAAACACATAGGTTTGACTTGTTAGTAATGCAACATAAATAACATAGTATTGAGATAGATGAACATTTCACATCTTCTATTTAGTTTAAACCTTATTTGAAATATCTAAGATGTATTCTTGTTGTATATAATGTATAGAAACATATGAATAGAATATTGTTTCAAAACTATAATCCTTGGTGTTTCTCTATAAAATGGGACAAAACAACAAATTTTAAATGTCTAATTATAAAATAGGATGGGATGTAGACTTGGAATAAAATTTGTGTAGAAGGTCATAATCATTTCACTACCAAAACAAACAATAGTACCAACAACTTTCACTTTCCCATACATGCCATGCATACCAACTTTATCCATTCGGAATAATTCCTCATTTGCATAAAGCAATTGAAAACAAAATGTAGGGAAATCAGTTATGCAAAACATGATTTCTCCATTTTTAAACATTCCTTGTATGCTTAAAACGATTAGAAATGGACAAGAGGGAAATTTGATTGTTCATTTGACCTCTTCTAATAATAAAGGTTCCCATTTGATTGCAAATGGAAATATTGTGAATCATAATAAAATAAAATTGTTATCTTTTTTCTTTGTCATTTGTGCATACAAAAATTCAAGTTGTTTCCAAATTCAAAACCCCAAGTATACCCATGTTCAAATCCACTTCCAAATGAATCATTTTAATAAAATGAAAAAAATGGAAAATCCATTTTATGAGAAAAATGTTAATTATGTGAGTATATGTTCCTGCAAGTATGTCATTGAATAAACTTGTGGTCACTATGGGATTCCTTTGGGAAGACAACACACGAGAAGTCACAATCCACAAGAATGAGATAAGTGCATGAGAGGGTAAGAATAAACAAAATCCAAAGGCACTTGTTTCCAAGATTTGTAAAAGATGGAATAACACACCAAATTGAGAATAGTTTGTATAAAAATAAGAGAAAAATAATTATTAGGTTGGTCCACAATTATGTTCTATTTCATAGAAAAATGACGTTGGGACTATGCATTGTGTTAAAAATAGAAGATGTTTTGAGGCATTAAAGGGTTCTAGTAGCTTTGATTTTAAGAATATTGTATTTATTCTATGTTAAATAAATCCAAACAAGCATTACCAATTGATGGGAAAAACTGAGAAAGTTAGTCTTAGTACAAGAAAATCAAGCAATACCAATTTCTTACGAAAATGAGATTTATTTTTCATAATTCTACCAATACTCTTAATACAAGGTTGATTTCTAGTGGAACTTAGCAGTTTGCATGGAACCTCATGTTTCTAGGTATTTTATTTAACATGGGATGATAAATAAGAAAGTTATGTAATGAATGTTACCAATACAAGGGAAAAATAATGATGCAGTGTGGTAGGAAATGGAGCAGGTAAAATGTCTTCTAGTGATAAAAAGGATATGAATCATACCTGATTTTTTAATTTAGTTCAAAAGGAAAAATCAATGGTATAAATGAATACAATAAACATACTTCTTGGACATGTTTGGGTCTAACACAATGACAACTTGCACACTTACAAAACCCCCCATTGCAATCAACTACTATTTCCTATATTATAACAAAACATTCATAATTCATTGCAACCAAAAAGACTACAATTGTAACCTTACATTTTCCTCAATTACCTTGAGTATAGCCCACATTTAATATATTCCCTCGTTGTTAGAGGTTGATATTTAATAAGAAATAAGAAATAAATATCTATTTATTTAATCTTGTTTCCTTTCCGATGCTTCCTCATGTAGAATTCATTATTGTTGAAATTCATTAATAAATAGGCTTCCACCAAAGATTATAAGTCCAGTGGTTTCTGCCATGGAATGGTGTTATGAAAACAAGAAAAAGGAGATTTTTTTTGTTGTTTGCATTTTTTATATATAAATAACTAGGTTTGACAAGAAATACTCACCATTATGACTAGAATTTAACTTTCTTATCCAAGTTATACTAGTGAGTATGGCTTGGAGCATAATCATTTTTTCTCTCTTCATTGAGGATTCATACTAAGAATTGTAAGAATACTTATAAGTGTTGAAATTTGTTGAACTTTGATATTTAATATTAATTATGCAAATACTGTAGTACTTGAAAATCAATGAACAATCATAAGCATAAGCATTCACAATTAAAAAAGTACATACCTTGCAGAAACCCTCTAAAAAAAGGGAGAAAACCCAAACAAATCTTCCTTAGTATGATGATAGATAGAAGAGAATGTCTTTTACAATTGCAGATTAAATTTTACACCCCTAGTGAAATATAAGAGAGAAGTATCAAGCATCATAGGTGCATTCACCGAGCAAGAGAGAAGAGAGATACATGAATACAACTATATTCCCAACACACAATTCAATTTGTTTTTTCTACACAGATGCACTCGGTGCACACACCAATTCGTAGTTCCTACACTAATGCACCTTGTGCACACACCAATTCACACTTTTTCCTTAGTCTCATCAATTGTTGCATGACAACTTGCCATATAGCTCAATCATGGAACGTATATTTATCTTCTAACTTCATAATGAACTCAATATTCAACTAGATGCTATATCACTTAGTTAGGTGGCTAACTCAAGTGTTGTAACTTAAGTGTCGTCTTTTAGTTTAACTTAAGTGTCATCTACAAAACACTTTAGTTATCTCAATATTCTTTATTAACACTTAGTTAACTATTTTAATTGAATTCCTTCTTGATTGCATTAGTGAAGTGAACATCTTGAGTCCTCTTTTATTTAACTAAAGTATTCTTGTTAGATTTTCTTAAGATCTGGTTAAATTTTGTAAGATCTCTAACTGAAAGAATAACAAGTACAACAAAATGCATAAGATGCACATTACACAAGGATTTTCAATGGGGAAACCATAAAGGAGAAAACCCCACAAACTTCTTCAAAATAGTAAGATGATCAAAAGCAGTAATAAGAAATGTTCAGCAGCTATCTTTCTCTCCTCCTATGACTGTCTCTCTCTCTAAAACACCTTAGAGAGTGTGTGAGGTGTATATAAATGAGGGATAGCACCTCCCTATTTATACGCTTTCAAGTCACTGAGCAAATATAAGACTCAAGCCTACATTTCATCTCACACAGGGCCCACTTCTCCTAGAGAGACCATAATGGCATATTACAAGATGTTACACTGGGGAGTATTGCCTCGACTTACAACGGAGGTTGTACCTAAAGGTATAGACACAATTTAGACATCCTGATAAAGGGGTAACACACATCCCCAATGGGGGTACAACAACATACAATGATAATATACATCAAAATATCTTCTGAAGTTATAAATAAATCAAAATCCCTCTTAACTAGGAAGGTATTCTCTCTGTACACAGTCATCAACACATCTGGTCAGGTCTTCATCACATCATAATCATCACAGAGTCATAGAGTCTTCATCATAGCTGCTGCCATCATCTTCTTATAATTTGATCATCATCCCATACTATCTGTCGTCAGAAGTTTCTACAGCACCAACCCTGTTTCATGTTGGATGTAGACCTAGCCCTCTGCCAGGCCTTCATCATCTCTGTGAGAAAGCCATCAAGTAGTTACATCTCAGGAATTATTATATGCCTCTTGCAAAACCTACAAGATCTCCTAGGACTGATTATATGCCACTACAAAACCTGAAGGAGCATCCCAGGACTGATTACATGTCTTGCAATACCTGTGTACCCTACTATTACCTCATCATATTCAGATCATCTCATTGTCACATGGAGCATAGCCCAAATACACATAACATAGCACTCACATTCACCGGAATTGTAGGACAAACCTACTACCATATGGGAAAGGCTTCCAGCACTTACATCCATCGACATGGTAGGACACACCTACTACCATCCGGTAAAGGCTCCCAACACTTACACCCACCGGCATGGTAGGACACACCTACTACCATCCAGGAAAGGCTCCAATACTTACATCCACTAGCATGGTAGGACACATCTACTACCATCTGGGAAAGGCTCTGGCACTTGCATATACCAGCATGGTAGGACACACCTACTACCATCCGGGAAAGGCTCCAGCACTTACATCCATCGGTATGGTAGGACACACCTACTACCATTTGGGAAAGGCTCTGCACTTACATCATGACCATGGGAGGCCCAATCTACCACCATGTCGGAAAGGCTTATGTGTATCTGTGTCTTATAGACTCATCACTTCCCCTTGGAAGGAACCTCAATCTCAAGTACACCATGCTTCTCTCTAAAGTATTAAAACTTCACTCTGGCCATTTATATCATAGAATCACATCAGGACTGATTACGTCCAAAGATAACCTACGAGCTTTGCTAGGACTGATTACATCTGAAGACAACCTACACGACTGATTACGTCTAAGAAACCTATGGGCTTTGCCAGAATTTTATGCTTAGATAACCTGTCTCGCTGGCTATGCTAGAACTCATCACTCCCTCTTTCGAGAGATCTCAATCTGGATCACATACTAGAGCTTTGTTGCTCCTCTCTACATCATACAAAAAATGCAAGTCAAATCAATCAAATCAAATAGTATCTTTCAAAAGAAACATACTACTTCACAAATAGCCGGGTAAGTGGCAAAATATTTTTCCTTGGCTATACTCAATGCCATGCAGGACTGCATCCTGCCAAACCAATAGCTCATACTAGATCTCAAAATGAAGAAGCAACCCCAGGTGCTCTTCTTCTCAGTGGCTCTACTAATCCAAATCAACATAACCATGCAGGTTAGTATTCTGATTCATACCATACTTCAGTCCATACTCAACTGTACCCTTCAGATACCTCACTGCATGCTTTGCAACCAAGTGAGCATGTCTCATATCCATCAGGAACTGGATCAGGTTGTTTGCAACAAAGAATGTGTCTGGTCTTGTATTCGGAAAGCACATCAATGAACAAATCATCTGACGATACATCATGGCATCAACTGTATCTGATGAAGCATCACTCAATAGCTTTAGGTTCAATTCCATAGGTGTGTTCATGGCCTTGCAGTCCAGCATCCCGAACCTCTTTAGGATCTCCACTACGTACTTCCCTTATCCAAGGGAAATTCCATTATGTACTCTACCACACCTCCATTCCTAGAAAGTAGTGCATCATACCCAAGTCCTTCATCTCAAACTTGACAACAAGCCTCCTTCTTGCATCTTTAATGAGTTCCTTGTTTCCTGTCAGGAATAAGTCATTGACATATAACAGGAGCATCACTAGTCCTCTGCATTCAACCTTGAAGTAAATGTTGGAATCCAATTTACTCACAGTAAATCCTAGATCCATAAGTAATTTTTCCATTCTATCATACCATGTCGAACCTCAGGACCTTCTGTAGTCACTCCCTCTGAAGTGAAGCAACATTCTCCCTCTTCCTTTCGTACTCTATGTATTGAACCATTATGTAATGGAGTTACATGTAGCTTCCTCTGCTACTAATATTCTATGTATCCATCTAGATTCACTGGATACCAAGATACTCTATATTGAACTTTGTTGAAAAGTTATTCTCACACCCAACTATGAGCTTTTCATCCTCTATAGGATTTCATCTTCAATATTGTAGCAAAGGTTAAGATATTCATCACTATAGGTGATCTTCAATATCCTTATGTAACTGTATGTTCAATCCCATGGGTGCCTTATGAGCTCATACAAGGCTTTGTTTAATTTGCACACATGAGTCTGCCTACCATGTGTCCCAACTCCTAGTGGCTCCTCTATGTATACTTGACTCATAACTAGTGCAAATGTCTCTTCATAGTCTATGCCTTCTTTCTGTGAGAAGCCTCATGCTACAAATATTTCCTTGTATCCCATGATGTTTCCATCTACTGCATGATGGATATTGTAGATCCATATGGAAGACACTACGAACTTCCCTTCAGGTCTCGACACCATTTCCTAGACATCATTCTTCTTGAACTAGTACTCTTTGATCATATTCTCCTTCCCTTTCTTCTTGGATACTTCTTCATAGCTTGAAGGTTCTGCATCAATAACGTCGCTCAACAGTGTCACATAACTAGAGTGTGTATGAGGCCTCTTGAACTCTCATCATACTATTCTGCATTTTGGATTATTTCTCATGCCCAAGGTGGTCTTCATCTCTCGAGGTGGATCTACCATTCTCTTTATATTCTTCTAAAGCTCTTTCTTTCCCTATGGTGTCTTTGATATGGGAAGCTTCAGGTTCCTCTTCTGAATTGGCGCTACTTATTCTTTGGAATGATCTACAATTCAAGTTCATTTGTATGATTAGAAAAATATCATAATTTCCAAAACATATTAATAGTGAAAAATATATGTCACATAGCCTTGCGACTATTTTAGCCAATGCTACAACATTCATCCATATCATGTATACATATAATAACTTCTAGATGCATTCTACCCTAATGTTATTAAGAGTGTGTACTACTCCCAATATTCCACCAACGAGGTTTCAATCTAGAGAACTAGTAATGGAATGTTGTACAACATCATTGACTTCTTACCCATCATGTGCAATTCAGTAGTATAAATGAAAATACTCAAACATGCATAACCCATCAATTGAATATAAACAAATGAATAACCAAACAATATCATGAAATGACAACTGAATACTTATATTTATTTGTTTCATGGGTAGAATCCTTCTTGAGCCTTCAACTTCATCATCTTCTTCATTCATAACAGTATCATTTCTTATCCAAATGCTAACATGGATAAGAGGTTCTTCAAGAATTGAGTCCCTCATATTCCTAATCGCTTGTGGGATCTTCTTTGAATCATGAGAGCTTGATCTTCAGTTGCTCCCATCTTCTCTTCTATTATTATGAGTCAAGTTTATTCTTGTGTGCACTCTTCCATAGTTTTTTGAAGGTAATCACTTCCTTCTGGAACACATTCCTGAAATGAATGAATCCCATGATCTTGGGAGGCCATTCAAGGTGGTTATAACAATATCTTATTCTTCTTCAACTGCGCATTGAACCCTTCCTTTTGGTTTCTTCAAGGATGACACATGAGGGATGAGATTATCTGCAACGATTCTCTTGGATATAGCCTTAGAATCATCTCCCTGTGGCTCTTATAACTTCCTTACTGAAATACTGATCCAAATCAATTTCTTCAAGGATCACGAAGGTCGGATTTGAGGTGTTTGTCCGGGTTCCAGCGCTGGCTGATCTAGGGTTTGTCAAAGAAACCCTAATTTTCAAAACTTGGAATTTTAAACTTTTGATTGGATATAAATATGGGCCTCTTTAAGGTGATCTATACAATTTACTCTTTTTCTGAATACAGTGGAGGGAAACTCCTGAAATAAGAATCCCTAGTTTTCCAATTTCTTCTACATAAATCACTGATATTCATTTTGTTGTATCTTCGAAGTTTCACCTCCTTAAGGTCTGAAACTTCTTATGAGATATCCTCATCAGTATTCTTTCCAACCTGATAGGTTAGAGCATAAATGGATTCTCCAAGTGGGATTTATGTTGAGTTTCCCACGGTGACTGTTTTGGGGACTATTCAGCATATTGAACTTGTACGGATTGCGATGTGTCACTATTGCACATTCTAGGTCTGAAAAACATATGACAGAAACTACAGTTTTTTCCTACCTACAACAACTTGTGAAATTTAGTTTGGACCTTCCTATCCCGAGATATAGCAAATCTCCCTAGGTCACATGTTTATGACTGTATTTTGGAGGAGGCTGGAACCCTGATTTGGAGGAACCATATCTCCTGAGGTATAGATAGTATGAGACTAAAATGTTTACATAGTGTACATCACAAATTTAGACTCGACCTGTAAACATTTCAGCTTCTGATCCTTCTCCAATATTGCATTATAGCGAAAGTGGTAAAATGAATAAATTCAATCTTTTAGGTTTTTCAGGCATGAAACCCTAATTTCCATTAGTTGGCATTGTAGTTGTATTTCGGATGCATATTGAAACTTATCTGATTCAGAAGCTTCTACAACCAATGGATTCTCCCTAGTGATGCAATTTAGCCTAGCCCTCCTTACTTGATGATCTGGGGAAAGAACACCTCAAACTAGGAAACCCTAGTTCCTGCAGTTGCACAGTTCCTTCTTTCAGAGAGGCTCTAATACAATGTTAGATTTTCTTAAGATATTATTAAATTATCTAGGATCTCTAACTAAAAGAATAACAAGGACAACAAAATGCACAAGATGTAAAATATGCACAATACACAAGGATTTTCAATGGGGAAACCATAAAGGAGAAAACCCCGCAAACTTCTTCAGAATAGTAAGATGATCAAAAGTAGTAATAAGAAATGTTCAGCAACTATCTTTCTCTCCTCCTATGATTGTCTCTCTCTCTCAAATGCCTTAGAGAGTGTGTGAGGTGTATATAAATGAGGGAGAGAACCTCCCTATTTATACCCTTTCAATTAACTGACCAAATATAAGACTCGAGCCTACATGATGTCTCACATGGGGCCCACTTCTCCTAGAGAGACCACAATTACATATTACATGATGTTACAGTGGGGACTATTTCCCCGAATTACAATGGAGGTTGTACCTCAAGGTCTAGACACAATTTGGATATCCCGTAAATGGGTAACACACAACCCCAATCAAGGCACAACAACATACAATGATAATATACATCAAAATATCTTCCAAAATTATAAATACATCAACACTTCTTTATTAATATCACTTAATTTTAAAAATAGGAGCTCTCTCTTATTAAATGAAGTCTTTATCATGCAATTCGAGTTCTCTATATTCTCAATGCATCTTGTTAGCACCTATGCTAAAATTTAAGGAGTTTTATAGATGCATCAATGCTAATTCCCCTGCAAAAGGATGAGCCAGTGAAAGTGAGTAGTAAGGATAAATGGTGACAAGAATGAACGACTTAGATACATAGTGGAGGAAATCAAAGGTTGCAGGATATTTCACTAGGGGAAGATGCACGTTTTTAAAAGAAATTTGATGTTGGAAGAAGGTTAAAGTTCATACAGGATCAACCATCAAATGAATAGGAAGAAGAATATCTATGTTCCTGAATAATTCCGCTACTTTAACATGCAAGGAGGAATAAAATTCTCAGACGGGCAGAATGGCGTAGGAGCATTAACTTTTAATGATGGTGATCAAAGGTAGAATCAAATCTCTGGTGGAAAATAATTCCACTGGTTCAACTTGCATGAACCAAATAACTTTTCACATTTGCAAAATGTTGTAGGGCCTGCATTTTTCAACAGTGAATATTAATGGTGGAGTAAGATCAACAGAGGAGATGAATTCCACTGATCTAAAATGCTCGCCGAAAATAATTTTTCTAATATGTGGAATTGCTTAAAGGTCTGCATATTTCGACAGGAGAGATCTAATTGGAAATAGATCTACGGCAGAATTCCACTAATCCAACATGTGCGAATAAATGAACATTTGAAATCTCTAGAATGTGGTAGGCTCTTAAATTTTGAACTATGGAGATTTAAAGAATATTCTCATCAAAGACTCGAAACAGTTTGGCATTGTGAACTATCACAAAGAAAGTTGGTATGAATATTTGTGGAATTTGGTAGGGGTCGCATGTTTCAACTGCTCATATTAAAACTTGATCTAGATCAACGACTAAGGTTGATTTCGTAGATTGAAAGTGCAAGGAGGAATGAATTCCAAGATTCGGTAGAATGTAGTAGAAATAGCACTTTCCAACGGTTCAGATGAAGATACAATTTAAATTAGTGGATGATAATGATTTTGATAATCCAAGGTGTGAGGAGGGAAAATCTTGGTGATAATGTGGAAAGTGTAGATTGATGGTCTAGAAATCTTCTGTACCTTTGATCTTAGATCAACGGCACGGAAGGGAGTAGAAAGGCGGAAAGTGGAGATATAAAAATTTGGTTATGAAAATTTAGAAGCCTATTTTCTGCTTTCCACAGCCCAAGATTTGACGGTCAAGGACGACACTGGGATAAATCAACGGTCCAAAACAATTTCACTGGTTGAAGATACAAGGATGAATGAAACGGTTGCAGGTCATTCAAATATCCTTTGAACAGTCATTTTCATCAAGTGGGTATGAGTCCTAGGTGCCTAATTTTCCCAAATTGATCCACCACGCACATTCTAGCATACTTTCTTGATTTTTTTGTGATCATGGTGAATCTTCCAGATCAAAATTTATTAGGATTTTATGTGTGTGGGTTTGATTCCCATATCATAACTGATTGTTTGGTCTATTTTTAGGTTGTTCTTGGGAGCTTAGTACTTTATAAATATATCCTCGAGAGAGGAAGAAAGGGTTTGACATTCATTTTGAATCCTTCTAGGCTTGGAATGTATCCCTATAAACTTTTGTGGAAGTATTAATGAGAAATTTCTCATGATCTTCTGACATTCATCACAGTGTTCCATGTTCAGTTTATGTTTCCTGTTTGCATCATTTTTGTATGTGTAAGCTTCTACTAATGCTTTCTAGTTGTATGTGAGGAATTCATTTTATTAAACACTCCTTGCATCAGAAATGGCATTCGTAATGTGTTTATAATGATTGTTGTGGAATTCATCCTTTGTTAGTTGCTCCATTTGTGTCATTATCATTAGTGTTTCTTCTACTAAAGGTGTTTTCAAGAGATACATCCATAGATAGGTGCCTATTTCTTCACTGGGATCTTTCTCCTTTCTCCTACCACCACTTGAAGATATTTGACTAAATATAACACCCACTTTACCTCAAATTACAAAGGGAAAATCACTGCTCATTTTTCACTGTAATACCCTTGAATGATTCAAGTTGTGACTCCATTTCCCAATGGTATTTAACATTTGTTTGTCTTACAATCTCCAAATTACATAAATTATGTTCTTATCAGAAATCTAGCCCTCTGAATGCTTGTTTAAAGCCAAATGTATATGTGAATGACCTCATGACAAAGAGAGATCCCTCTCTGACTGTATAAGCTATAATACATTATAAATATTGGTTTGAAATGGTTACCTCGTTGATTCTCTTGCAACAACCATAGGAAAATTATTCGGTGATAACATCTTAGCACCATTTCTGAGGACTAATTGCTATTATCTCCTCGAGGAAATGACATTGTTATAGTTCTACGACCTGGTTGAGCAGCTGGTCATAGACACATGTTGTTTGCACATGCTCTGGTGACTCCACTCAAATGTTTTGGAAGGTAACTCCACTGGGAAATACTGGCAGACAGAAGAACCAACACGAGGAGCAATCCTGATGTTGAATATTTCCAAGATATTTTTTATCAAGAGAGTCTGATTCGAAGGACCAATAAGCTGTAAAGGTTAGTCAAAACTCTTTCCTTACCTACCAAAGCTGTTGTTTCTATTAATGATATGTCTAAGCATTGTGATGAAGTTTTTGGGATAGCTTTCCCTAGGACTAGATATAAGTCTAGCATCTTTGAAATTTTTTTTGACACCTTTGTATTTGAATTCTCCTGCATTTGCTGGTCACCCCAGACCTCAAATCCTCTAGGAAGGGATCTCCAACACTTGTCTGACCCAGAGTGCCCCCTATTTTACACTAAAATAACTGCATTAAGCTCTACTTCCAAGATCAAACAACCTACAACATCCAGTTTCACAACCCCTCATAGCTTTGTGTTTCCTCACAACACACTGACTTTGTCTATCACACCTGTTGCAACCCCTTTTGGAAACCCCAGGGATGGCTAGGTTCTCCCCTATACTCCTCCATGATTCTCTTCATGAATTTCCCCATTGATATGGCCAAAGAATCAAACAATTTAATGGGGAGAGGGGATATTCAGCGGAGGAACACTTGGAGAGGTTTTCAGACTAGACAAAATTGGAGGAGGTAGACCATGATGATGTGAAATTCATACTGTTTTCCTAATGTCTTGCTGGAGAGGAAAGAAAATGGTTCACAAGCCTTCCATACCACTCCATTCCAAACTATCGAGCCTTTGAAGACACCTTCAAGAACAAATGGGAAGACAATAAAAATCCCAAGCTGTATTTGTCCCAATATCATTCCATGAGGAGGAAGGAGAGTGACTATGTCCACAAGTTTTCTTACAGGTTTATGAAGGTGTAAAATTCCATTCTCAACCTATCTAAACCTCCCCTTCGTTCTACTCAACTCCAATATGCCAAATCCTTTGATAGTGAGTTTACCTTGTGCCTGAGCGAAATAAAATCAACCTCCCTAGCTGATATGATCAACGATTCCATAGAGGTAGAGGTAAATATGACTGTTTCCAGAATAAAGAAGAGGGATGAGGGAGAATGGCAAAGAGAGGAAGGAGAAATAAGAAAGGATAAAGAGCCTGGACAACCTTCTTCCTCTAATCCATAAGAGGCTAGAATGGACATGATGATGAAACCCATGGAGAAGTTGATGGAAAGGCTCATTGTGGACAACAAACCACTTTCCAGGGAAGGTCAAGAGCAACAAAATAGAAACTAAAATGTAAGAAGGCCCCAGGTCCTTCAAAACAGGCAAATATATCATAAAAACCCTCCTTATCAACCTATGAGACCCCCATTTTAGGAGAACTATGAGGAGCAAGAATATGGAAATCAAGTTGAAGGTGACATCCACCAACTAGATAGTGACTCATCCTATGGTTTTTTTACCAAAGAAGAACATGATGATTCCTTGCATGAAGCAGATGAGCTTCCTACTAAGGAAACAAAGGATTTTCAAAGGGGGTATCAACTTGTAGTCATGGACCTACAAAGACATATTGGTATGAGGAACAGATACATTCCTATAGTAAAAAGTAAATAAGAAGGGAACAAAGCCTCTACAAACAAACCAAAGAGCAATCCACCCCCTATGGACACCTCCAAGAATGTGATAGAGCCCAAAGGGAAAGAGGAAAAATAAGATAATCCAACAAGCTCAGATTAGGGACAAACCTCTTTTAGTCTAGAGGTCGAGATTACAAAGATTAAAATCTCTTCCCCTCTTACTGAATTGTTAAAAAATTATGAATATCATTCTAAAATTGCCACAGTGTTGAAGCCTCCAAAAGAGGTTTCTACAATATTAGATTCCATGAATTTTCAAGATGATAGTCCAACCATCCTATTTGGACCCCATGTAGATGATTCTACCAATGAAGATTTTTCCCTCATCTATGTCATTCTGAACATTCATAATTCCATCTTACACAATGCCATGCTTTATTTAGGAGCCTCCCACAATATGATGCCTAGGATGATCGTGGATAAACTGGGAGTGGAAGTGACCATACCATACAAAGACCTCTTTTCCTTTGATTCTAGTAAATTCAAGTGCCTAGGAATGATCAAATATCTAGTCATAGGGAAAAGTCTGTACGTGGGTTGCAATTACAAATACTCGCGTACAACACGCGACATGCTGTAGGAAAAGTCGCGTATGTATGTGAGTTGCATATAGGAAAAGGCATGTACAGCATTTGACATATTCAAAGGTAAAAAGGGCAAACTAAATGGATAATGAATGTATTTCATAACATGCCCATCTATAGTGTTTTAGGAAACCTTCAATCCATAAATGTCCTTTTGTGTGCCAACATAGGAAATGTCAACACTCGGACGGAGAAGTGCCATTTGGGTACATAACACTAGGAATGATCAAATATCTAGTCATCTCTTTGGCCCAAATCCCTTCCAAAACCCTGGTCATGGATGTATTTGTAGGTGGCATCCCTCCAAAGTTTGGAATGTTGTTATCAAGATCTTAGGTGTAATGTCCCCGGTTTCGACCCCGTTTGCATGACGTATATATTGTAATTAATCATGGTGAGGAGCTCAAGGAAAAATCCCCATGGTCTAGATGAAGATACAATTTAGATCAGTGGCTGATAATGATTCCCCTAATTGAAGGTGTGAGGAGGGAAAATCTTGGTGATAATGTGGAAAGTGCAGATCGACAGTCTAGAAATCTTATGCACCTTTGATCTTAGATCAATGGCCTAGAAGGGAGTGGAAAGGCGGAAAGAGGAAAGACATAAATTTAGTTATGGAAAGTTGGAATCCAAATTTCTACTTTCCTCCAACTCGTAAGATCGACGGTCCATAAAGATTCTGCACCTTTGATCTTAGATCAACGAACCAGAAGGGAGAGAAAAGGTGGAAAGAGGAGATATAAAAATTTGGTTATGAAAAGTCAGAATCCTATTTTCCACTTTCCATGGCCAGAGAGCCAACGGTCAAGGATGGCTCCACGATAAATCAATGGTCCAAAATAATTTCACTGGTTGAAGATGCAGGTATGAATGAAACTGTTGCAGGTCGCTCGAAGATCCTCTAAACATTCGTTTTCATCAAGAAGGCATGAGTCCCAGGTCTCTAATTTTCCCAAATTGATCCACCATGCACATTTTAGTGTGCTTTCCTGATTTATTTGTGATCATGGCGAATCTGCCAGATCATAATTTGTTAGGATTTTGTGCATGCGGGTTTGATTCCCATATCGGAACTGATTTTTGGCTCTATTTCGAGGTCAGTCTCGGGATCTTAGTACTCTATAAATATAGCCTTAAGAGAGGAATAAAGGGTTCAAAATTCATTTTGAAGCCTTATGTGCTTGGATTGTATCCCTGTAAACTTTCTCGGATGTATTAATAATAAATTTCTCCCATGTTTCTGAGATTCATCGCATTGTTCCATGTTCAGTTTATGTTTCCTGTTTGCATCATTTTCGTATGTGTAAGATTCTACTAATGATTTCTATTTGTATGTGAGGAATTAATTTTATTAAGTGCTCCTTGCATCATAAATGGAATTCGTAATGTGTTTAAAATCATTGTTGTAGAATTCATCCTTTGTTAGATGCTCCATTTGTGTCATTATCCTTAGTGTTGCTTCTGTTAAAGGTGTTTTCAAGAGATTCATCCATAGATAGGTGCCTCTTTCCTCACTGGGCTCTTTCTCCTTTCTCCTACCACCACTTGAAGATATTTGACTGAATATAACACCCACGTTGCCTCATATTACAAAGGGAAAATCATTGCTCATTATTCACTGTAATACCCTTGAATGATTCGGGCTGTGAATCCATTGCCCAATGGTATTTAACATTTGTCTGTCTTATAATATCCAAATTACGTACATTCTATTCTTATCATAAATATAGCCCTTTGAATTCTTGTTTAAATCCAAATGTATATGTTAATGACCCCGTGACAAAGAGAGGGCCCTCTTTGACTGTATAGGATAGAATACAGTCTAAATATTGGTTTGAAATGGTTACCCCAGTTATGCTCCTACCACAACCATAGGCAAATTATTGGGTGATAACACATATTATATTTATCTCTTAACTTATCTACATGGTCCACATGTGCCAAGTTTAATTTATCTATCATATCAATTATACTAAGGATATTTTCCAATAATGTAATCATATTGTTTTACTATCATTCCAAGTTGGCTTATCTTAAAATAATTCACTCTAGAGGTGGCCAATATCTATAGGATACTTAATAGCTCATCCATTTTGAGGACCATGGGTTATCAATACATCACACATTATTCATGCTTTGGCATGCAAAGCATTATCTCAACATATGAGGATCTGACTTGACACACAAGCCCTTAGTTGTTTCCAACAAGAATGCGCAACATCATCATTATGACATGTAAATCACTTACCTCAGCACATGAGGTTTAACCTTTACACATAAGGCTTAGTCATCCTTGAGTCCAACTCAATAATCTACTCCAATTTTTAATATTCTAACTTAGTATCCCTAAGGCACTACCTCAACACACGAGGCCCAATCCTGGTGCACAAGATTGGCTTAGAGAATGACTCATGATGCTATAACTTAAACACTCCCTCTTAGTGAGGGAGGAATTAATGACCATGACAATATTGTCTTGGAAGTACCCATACTTAGTCAAGGATAGAGGCTTAGTCATCATATGTGTAGTATGATCATCATTAGCAATGTAATGAATTCTTACAACACCTCTCTAGACAATGTCTCTAATGTAGTGTTACTTCATCTCAATTGTTTTCAACTTTTCATGAAACATAAGGTTTTTTTATAACTTAATGAAAATTTGATTGTCAGGGTGAATGATAGTAGTCTCAATATTTTCACTAAACAACCCAACAAAGTAGCTTCTTGATCCACAAAGCTCCTCAATAGGTCATACTAGCTTCAATATACTATGTTTCTATAGTACTCTAGGATACATAGCTCTACTTCCTACTGAACCAAAAGATCATAGCTGAACCCAAGCTAAAAAAACCTAGATGTACTCTTTTGGTCCACAATGCCACCACCCCAATCAGAGTCAACATAAATAAGTAGCATCACTTCTCCACTAGAGGAATATTATTTGAGTCCATAAGAAATAGTACCTAAAAGTTATATAATAACATGGTTAGTAGAAACCCAATGTCTAATGTCTTGGCTTAGACATGAATTGACTCAAGATACTCATGACAAAACATATGTCAGGTCATGAATGTATCGAATACAACAAGGAACCAATGAGATATCAATACATGGTAGGATCCACTGGATCCAATCCATAATCTGAATCATGTAGTTTCTTCATATTAGAAACCATTGGTGTATTCATGAATTTGCAATATATCATACCAAAACTGTGTAACACATCAATTTTGTACTACCCTTGTGAAAGGAAGATCTCATATTGTGTTTTCCAAATTTAAAGACCAAGAAAATAGTGCATAAGGCCTAAGTATTTCATTTCTAACTCAGAAGAGAGATCCCTCTCACACCAAACTATCTATTTTTAATCTCCATTAAGGAACAAATCATCAACATAGAGAACCAAGATCATAGGTTGGTTATTCACAACCTTAAATTAAAAGTTTGGATCAAATTCACTTTTGGAGAAGACCATGATCTGAATATAGTTGTATATCCTTGAATACAAATCCATTGGGGATTTCTTAATCCCACACAGGTATTTCTTCAATTTGCATACATGGGACTCCTTCCCATGAAGTACAAATCCCTCAAGTTGTTGTATGTATACATATTTCTCAATATCACCAATGAGAAAGGTAATATTCACATCCATATACTGAATCTTTTATCCTAAACCTGAAGTAAGAGAAATCATGGCTTGAATAGTGGTGTACCTGTCCAGAGGGGAAAATGCCTCATCATAGTCTATGCCTTCTTTCTGTGAGAAACCATAAGACACAAATATTTCTTTATACTTTTTAATACTTCCATAAACTACATGTTTGATCTTATAAATGCACCTAGAATTTACTATAGACCTCTCTTCAGGTTTAGGAACCACTTCCCAAACATCATTCTTCATGATAGATTTGTATTCCTCTACCATGGCATCTTTCCACACTTGTTGTTTAGTAGCTTCATCATAGGTGGAAGGTTCTAAATCACTAATGTGACTCATCTTTGCTACATATCTTGAATAAATTTCAGGTTTCATTTTCTCTCTGTATGTTCCTAAATGTGATCCATGCTTTTGATCCTCTTGTAGAATATATTAGCGCCACGTAGATATCCTCTTGTTAGGAGGTTCATCAAGATATCTTTCAACTAGTTCTATTAGTTCTTCCAGACCAAGTGAATCTAAGGACTCTTCTAGATTTCCCGTCTCAACATATGAATGAGGAGAACCATAACCTAGATCCTCCATCAAAGGAGACTCATTCTCCTTCATATTTGAATGACATTGAAGTTCTTTAGATTTCTTAAAGGAACCATCTTCATGAAAAGTTACATCTCTACTGACTTCAATGTTTACTTTTCCTGGTACATAGATTATATAATATTTGGAGGATTCTCTATAACCAACAAAATCCCTTTCTTTCTGGATGGCTCCATATTTGTCCTCTTCTCTTTTGGTGCATGAATGTTGACATGACAACATAAAATATTCAAGTGTCCAATATCTGGTTTTTCACTAGTGAAAACTTCTTATGGATTCTTTTCTCCTAGAATAACATGACAACTTATATTTTGGATATAAATAAGAATGCTAGAGGATTTTTTCCATAAGGATGTAGGAAGATATTAATGACACATCATGGCTTTTTCAACTTCACATAATATTTTGTTCTTCCTTTCGGCAAACCCTTTCTATTGGGGGTTGTAAGGTACAGTCAATTGTCTTCTTATCCCCGCATCATGACATAACTCATTAAAGGAAGGAGACTCAAATTCACCTCCATTATCAGATCTCAAAGTATGAATGTGTTTTCCAGTATGATTCTCAACCATTTCTTTGAACTCTTGAAACTTGCTGAAATTTTACTGTTTTCCTTCAAAAAATATATCCATGACTTGGGAGAAAATTCATCTATGAAAATCACATAGTATAGATACCCACTCAAGGAATATGCTGACATCATAACATATAGGTATGAATGGATCAAGTCTAGGATCCCTTTGTATCTTTTAGAAATGCTTGGAAAACTCTTCTTGGTATTATTCCCAAGAGCGCAACCTATACAAACACCACCAGGATTAGACTTAAATACATGCATGCCTTTTACCATATTTTTAAATCTAGGTAGTGCTTTGAAATGGAGATGACCAAGCCTCCTGTGCCACAATTCACAAGGACTAACTGCATGATGGATCATGGATTTAATGAACTTTCTAGGAAACTTGTAGATACATGTCTCTCTAACTCCAACCACATCTACAGAATTCAAGTCTATATTCTTAGGCCACAACAGAGCTTGATTGTCCATAAAAATTACTCTGAAACCATTATTTTCTAGAACCAAAATATACAAGAGGTTTTCCTTCAAACTAGGAACATATAGAATCTCACCATCATGGATTACATCTCCTAAATTCAATTGAAAGGAGCTAGATCCAAATCCTTGGATCAAATAGGTAGTATTTTCTCCAAGCTATACCTAATAGGTGAAATTTTTCTCCTTCATATTTGTGATAGTGGTCCTATATCCAATCATGTGCTTGGGTGTGCCTCTATCCACCAACCATGTCTCATCACTAGTGGTAATGGATCCAGATAGAGTTGAGACTAGATAGTACTCCTTCCTTGTATCCCAATCATTGAAAGGAAATCATGCCACAAAAGAAAGAATGATCCCTTCTTCTTGGAGGAAATCATGCCACAACACTTCAAAGTTTGGTTGTACCTCTCAACCATTAACAAATCCCAATAATGTCTCCCATAAGGATGGATGACCATCAATATCAGTTTGAATGAGATCATCATCATCGATAGTTAATAAAATTCTCATGAGTTCATATATTACTTGAGAGATATTTGTGAACAAGGATACAACTGTCTCTTCCTTCTCCGTCTTTAGATTATAAATCTTACTCTTCAAGTTTTTCTTTTGACTCAGATCCTTCTTCTCATAAATATTGGTCAAAGTGTTGAAACACTCCTTTGCAATCTTCAATGGAGTAATCACCAGCATCAAATTGTCTTTCACTGAATCATAAATGATTATGTTAGATTTGGCTTGATTCTTCTTGAAAGTAATGTACCCAACATTAATAGTATGCTCTTCAATAACATTATATATGTATCCATCTAGATCATTCTCTTCAAGGATGTTCATAATCCTGGACTTCCAATTATTGAAGTTCAGAGTTCCTTTAAGTTGATCTTCCAGTCTTACTGATATTTAAGTCATTGTTCCTCAAGTACTGTGCTCAATTTATACCACGTAGGATCAATGCAGGATCAATCTTGATTTCAAAACTTATCTCATTCATGCCTTGATCTCTGATACCATGTTGAATTTTCTTGAAATTTTAACTTTAATCTTAATTATAGAAATGTTGTAGTACTTGAAAATCAATGAACAATCATAAGCATAAAAATTCACACATAACATAGTACGTAACCTAGGGAAACTCTCTAAAATAATGAGGTATAAAACCATAGAAAACATTCCTTAGTATGATGATAGATATTAGAGAATGTCATTTACAATTGCATATTACATTCGACACCCCTAGTGCAATATAAGAGAGAAGTACCAAGAACCCCAAGTGAAATAATTGAGCAAGATAGAAGAGAGATATATGAATACAACTATATGCCCAACACATAATTGAATTTATTTTTTATACACTAATGCACCCTATACAAACACCAATTCATAGTTTATGCACTAATGCACCTTGTGCACACACCAATTCGCACGTTTTCCTTGGTCTCATCAAATTCTACATAACAACTCACCATATAACTCAATAATGGAACAGATATTTATCTTTTGACTTCATAAATAACTCAATCTTCAACTGGATGCTAGATCACTAAGTTAGGGGGCTAACTCAAGTGTCATATTTTAACTTAAATGTCATCTTTTATTTTAACTAAAGTTTTGTCATTTAGTTTAACTAAAGTTTCATCATGCAAAACACTTTAGTTAACTAAATCTTCCTTATTACCACTTATTTAACTCTTTTAGTAGAATTCATTCTTGATTACATCACTAACGTGAACATCTTGAGCTCTCTTTTATTTAACTCAAGACTTCTTTGTTAATATCACTAAATTTTAACAATTCGAGTTCTCTCTTATAAACTGAAGTATTCATCATGCAATTCGAGTTATCTCTATCCTCAATGCATCTTATACTTATATCTTAACTTATCTGAAAGGTTCACATGTGCTAACTTTAATTTATTTATCATATCAATTACACTAAGAAGATTTTCCAATAATGTGATCATTTTGTTTTACTATCAGTCAAAGTGGTCATATGCTAAAGTAATTCATTCTAGAGGTGGTCAATCTCTAGAGGATACTTAATATCTAATCCATCTTGAGGACCATGGTTAGTAATATATCGCACACTATTCATGCTTCTACATCATTGAGAAGAGTTACCTCAACACATGAGTTACAACCTCAACAAATGAGGTACAACCTCAACACATGAGCATCCAACTTGACACAAAAGTCCTTACTCTTGTCTAACAAGACTATACAACATCATCACTTTGACATACAAATCACTTACCTCAACACGTGAGGATTAACCTTTACACCTAAGGCTTAGTTATACTTGGGTCCAACTCAAGAATCTACTCCAAGTTTCCCGACTCCAACTCAAGATCCCTAAGGCACTACTTCAACACACGATGCCCAATTCTAGTGCACAAGATTGGATTGGAGAATGAATCATAATGTTGTAACTTTAACAATAAAAAATGAATATGCACTAAAAATTATCCTTTCATTAAGAATGTTTTTGGAGCTGTGATAAAGAAACCTAGTTTTGTTAAGCAATTAGTTTTGCTTGGTTGCATTTTTTGTATTGAAACTAAGTTGTTCAGTTTTTTTTCCAACAATTAGTAATGCTTCATGGATTACAAAATGCACTAAAACCTAAGTTTTATTTATTTACTTAGAATAAATCATTGTATAAATTCATTAAAATGTGAGTTTCATTCACATTCAATTTGGATACCAATGATGTAAAGAAAAAAAGTTCTATAATTGAAGCTAAATGATAATAAATTGCTAGCTAGAGATTTATTGGACTACAAGAGTTGAAATTCCAATCAATGTTTTTTAAGAAGTTATATCCTATGACTATGGAGTGTGAATCCTATATGAAGAGACCAAATAGGATTTAACTCAAAAGACATACTCATAATTATGAATTAAATAGGCAAGTTGAGTGCCAATCATACTCGTAACTCTTTCATGTCAAACCTAGTCATTTAGATATAAAAGATAAAGGACAACAAAAAATCTCTCCTTTTGCTTATTAAATTTTATTAACCCATTTTGATGGTAGAAAATCACCAAACCTATAAGATCCCTAGAATCCATGGCATACTTTAAAATGGATTGTTATTGAGACATTGTGCACCATATGGACAATTTTTTATTTAGATAGGTGATCTATAATTTCACAGGTATTTAAAAATATTAAATGCAATACAATGCATTGTTTAAATAGGTGATATTTCAGTTTTTAAATTTTGTATGCGAGTCAATATTTTTTCTTTCTCTATGTTAAACAATGGTATAAAAATCATCAGGTTTGGTTGTGCCTCTCAAGCCAAATCTTGATTGACACCTAAAATGGGTCAAGTTGACGAGATCATGAGGAAAACTCATAGATGTCAAGTTTGAATCACAAATAATCCTTGGTTGTAGTATGACCTATGATTATTTGTATATTTTCTTATAGGTTGTCAAATTTAACTCACTAGCCCATGAAAATGCTTACTGAATCCCTTTATAAAACTCAAGCAACAAGAAAAATAAAATATTCACTCTTCATCCTAACCAAACATTTGTTCCCAAATAATTTGTAAGATCTATAATTCCCAATCCTTTTCACCAACATTAAACTAACTACAACTAAGGATGGCTCCATCCCAAAGCTAATTTAGCAGCTCATAACAACTTCATGTCACTTCAGAAAAACTCTCTCTTGTTAGAAATTTACCCATAAAATGCATCATGGTATTCAAACATGTGAAGTATTTCCTACCAAATTATGCACATTACATCCTTTACAAAATCCAAATGAGTTCACTTTAAAAATGAAAGAAATTCACAAAAAACCATTTAATTCTCAAAATTAATTTCTACCATGTAGTAACCTATTGAAGGGACTCCCATGGTATTTTGAATCTCACTTCATCATCCTTTAAGTCCCTCTTTTTCAACCAATAAAATATGTACCAAAAGCATAGTGTACAAACATTATGGTCACCTTCTTATGCCTGGAATACCACCAACCCAACATCTATTAAAACCCAATTGCAAACAACTTGTAGTATGTTGACCACTAAAATAACCCAACTATCCTAAAACAATATAAAATTTAAAGAAGGTGTTTCTTCTTAACTAAAATAATTCATAATGAGGGAAAAGGTGGGTAGACCTTAAAAACACTTATAGAGGCCTGCAAAATAGCTGTAAAACTATTATCCCAATGATATGGATTGCATTTGGTAAACTGGTACAACAAAGTTGCAAAGCATCAAATCCATAAGAAAGTTGTCTTGACAATGATAATGATAATTATAATGTTGTGAAAAAGAATTTTATATTCGCAATTTTAAAGAATACAAAATGGGTATTTTCCATCATTCATTCTAACAACTACTTACCTTATACTATTAATAATTTTTCAAAACAATATGACATAATGACATATATTTGACCCAAGAAAACCTCACTCTACTTGCTCAAATGTCAAGATATTTCTAAATAGTAGTTCCTTTACAAGAAAAAATAATAGTTTCATGTAGCCATTTTGAAAGAAAAAAATATTGTTATAAATATAACATTTGGAAACATTGTAGATAGCAATTAACTTCTCAAAAGTCATGAAACTGATTCAAAATAGTGATATTTGGTGGGCATTATTACAAATGATCAAATTTAAATTGCATGAGTTCTTTTAAATTTAAATTGTATCCTTGCAAGAAATTGGTAAATTTTTTGTTGTAATAATTGAGTTCTTTGGTTGTAAAAATTGAAGTTGCATGAACATCCAAAATAAACATAAAACTTCATAGATTATTCCCTTCGTTCGATAGTTGTTCCCATTCAAATTTTGTTTTAAATAACATGTTGCAATGGTTAATGAAGAATGTCTTGAGAGCTCTGAATTTAATCCTTGAAAAAAACAATAATATGATAATTTTCTTTTTGAAAAAATTGATGTTTCAATCCTATGGAACTCCATAATCACTAGACATGACACATTTTAGTTCACACATTGCACCTTCAAAATATTGGTTTCCTAAAGGTACTATAAAAGTTTTGAACATGTTTTGAAATGCCTCAACTGATCCAAGTTGATATATATGGTTAGAGACCTATTCCACTATCTGAAATAGTTTTCCATTTTGGAATTTTTGTAGTAATTTTCTACGGTTTTTCAAGTTCCAAACTTTGGGGCCATTTTGAGACCCTAAACGATTGTTTTTGGCAATTCAAGGGGCCAATGGTTCACAAAATCATGTATTATTCCTAATTGAAAGTTGTAGATATTAAATAAAACTTTTGTAGGACAATACTGTAATGTCCCTTTTTGAAATTTTATTAAATGACCAATTTTTCACTTTTTTTCCCAATTTTGGCCTTAACTAGTTTTGATGTCTAGACCTCCAAATTGGCCCAAATGCTCCCAAATTTTCTTAGAAGGTACATGACTGATATTATAAATTAAATATTATGTTCAGGGAAGTTTTATGACCCCACAATTTCCTCTGCAAACTTTTTTAATGTTCTGTTCAAAGTAGGAATCTCTAATAGTAAATTGGGGCTTCAATTCCCCTGGGTAATTGCGCGAAATGGCTTCTCAAATGGTCCCAAAGTAACTCGAATTTCAGAACAGAGGCAGGGGATGTGTAAGGGAAATTTTCAAATCCTCATATGCATTGTGTTTCATTTTATACATGTTTTTATGAATCTATCCAAAACAGCTCCCAAATCACAATTCCAACCCTGCACCAAATCTTCTCCCAATGCAATAAAAATGAGTAAAATGGCTTCCAATGCTTAATTAATAAACATGAGAATTGAAACAAAAATTAATTAAATTACATTCATCATACATTTATCATATATACATTCCTCCATTCGAAATGATAAGCTTTAACATAGCATATATCAAAATAGAGTGGAAATGGTCATTGTTTGCTCATTAAAAGTCATTTTGACATACAAATATTGGGTATTTAGACTTGAAACTTTTTGAGAGTTAATAAAAGAGAATATTTAAGGATTAAAATAATAAATATATCAGGAATATATCCCCCAAAGAGTACATGAGCTCACCCAAGGAGAAATCCCTCCATGAGCATGAATATCCAAAGAAAACTGGAAATGGTTGATAGAGAGTGATGCAATAGAAGAATCCACATGATTTCCTATAGCTTACACCTGAAAATAAGACTCCATTAAATATCCTTGAAATACCTGAGTGGCCTCTCCAAAAACCAACTTGGATGGGAACTTTCACCCTTGAAATTGGCTAAGGCAATGGAAGGATATACAAGTGGTATCAGCTCACAGTTACAAGTGGTATCAGAGCATGGGATAGTGAGTTAAATTTGACACCATTGGATTTATTGTCCTCAATAAATTTCATATTTGGATGATGCAAAATCTTCTCCTCTTCCTATGTGAAATATTCACTTGGTAGATCCTTCCATTGTACTAAGTATTCTTTGATAGTTCTGCTTCTCAATCTCCTTTCCCTTGTCTTCAAAACCTTTTCTGGAACAAGTGTGAGCTGAAATTCATAATAAAATGGAGGAAGTATTTATGAAGTGACAATGTGCTGAATAAGATCCTTTTTGAGACAATAAACATGAAATACATTATGGATTTTACTCCCTTCCGGAAGTTCCAATTCATATGTTACTTCCCCAATCTTCCAAACTACCTTGTATGGGCCATAGTATCTTGGTTTTAGATTTTATGCCCCATTATTTTTTAAAGATTTGTGTTTTTATGGCTGTAACCTCAAATATACTAAATAATTAACCTAAAATTTCATTTCTTCTCTATGTCTATCTGCATACTATTTTTGTTGATTTTGGGCCACCTGCAAATTATCTTTCCATAGATTTAAAATTTCTTGGCTCTCTTCCACCTAATATTTAGCTTTAGGAGCTCTACTATCACCAAATATAACTTTAACAAAATTAAGTGCATCATATCCATATAATTATTTGAAAGGAGACATCCCAATTGACATATGAAAGGTGGTGGTGTAGCAAAACTCACCCAAGTGTAGCCATTTTTCCCATGCTTTTTGTTGCTCTCACACATAGTTTCTTAGGTACCCTTCCAACCATTTATTCACCCTCTCTTTTTTTCCATAAGTTTGTGGATGATAGCTTGTACTTGGAGTCAACTGAGTTCCCACCAATCTAAAAATATCTTTCCAAAAAGCACTCATGAATCTACCATCTCTATCACTTACAATGCTCTTGGGGATCCCATGCAATCTGAAGATTTATTTGAAAAAAATACCAGCCACTTTTGCAGCACTAAAATATGATGTAACAGAAAATAAATGATCAAATTTTTTCAATATATCCACTACTACATATATGCATTCTTTACCCAAATATTTGGGTAAACCGGTGATGAAATCCATTGAGATACTGTCCCATTTTTTCTCCGGAATAGGAAATGGTTGTAATAAACCAGCTGGGAATGTAAGTTCTGATTTGTTTTTCTGAAATACCTTACATTAATTCACATATTTCTTAACATATTCCTTCATCCCCTTCCAAAATAATATTTTCCTCATTTTCCTATAAGTTTTGAAGATCCCCAGATGGCCAGCTAGTGGGGAATCATGTGCTTCTTGTAAATTTTTGTACTTGAGATTTGAACCTAGAACCAAATGAATTCTGCCATTATAATATATCATCCCATTCAAAATACTGTATTTATAGTCCCCCTTGATTCTATCTAATACATCATGAGCAAATTCATCTTTGGCATATTCAACTATTAACATGTTTTTCCAATCCTTGGCAATTTCCATGAGAGAAAAAGAAGGTCTTTGAGATAATGAATTTGCTAAAATATTATTCTTTCCTTTAACATATTCAATATCAAAATCATAATATTGAATATTTATTACCCACTTTTGTTGCCTTTCATTTAGATCCTTTTGGGTGAGGAAGTGCCTTAGACTATTGTGATCAATTTTCACAAACTTGTTTCCTACCAAGTATTGTCGAAACTTGGACAATGCATGCATGATGGACAACATTTATTTGTCATATATTGAGTAAATGTTTTCATTAGGCTGCAAATTTCTTCTCTCAAATGCTATAGGGTGTTGTCCTTGCTTTAGGATAGCCCTTATTCCTTCAGCTAAAGCATCACATTCAACAACAAAAGGATTAGCAAAATCAGGTAATGCAAATATGGGACAATTACTCATTACCTATTTCATTTTTTGGAAGGACTTTTTATCCTCTTCATTCCACTTTAAATCATCCTTCTTATTCAAATCAACGATTGGATAAGTCAACTTGAATAACTCTTTCACAAACTTTCTATAATAGGTGCATATTCCAATGAAGCCTCTTAATTCATTGATGTTTTTTGGTGATGGCCATTCTAAGATAGCCCTGATTTTTTACATATCTAATTTCACTCATTATTTCCCAATAATGTGCCCAAGATACAATAGTTCCTTCATCCCAAATTCACATTTATACATCTTAGCAAACAAGGACTATTCTTGCAAAGTTTTCAACACAACCTCTAGATGTTGCAAGTGCTCTTCCCAAGTTTTACTGTAAATGAGAATATCATCAAAGAAGACCAAAAAAAAACTTATAATATTCTTGAAAAATATTCTATTAATGCATGCTTTAAATGTGGCTGGAGCATTGGTTAACCCAAATGGCATAACATGAAACTCAAAGTGACCATAATGACATCGAAAAGCAGTCTTTTGCACATCTTCCTCTTTCATTCGAATTTGGTGATAACCTAATCTAAGGTCAATTTTGAAGAAATATTTGTCTCCAAATAACTCATCCATGAGCTCATCATACCTAGGATACCTATTATTTATGGTCTTCTTGTTCAAATCTCTAAAATCTATACACATCCTCAAAGTTCCATCTTTCTTCTTTACCAACACTACTGAAGAAGCATAAGGGCTAGAGCTTGGTCTAATGAGTCCCAATTCTAATATTTCTTGGATGGCCTTTTCAATATCATATCTAAAATTCTTGGGATGTATATAAGGTGGTATCTGAATGGGTGAATTACCCACCCTCCTCCAAAACAATGTTGTGCTCAACCCCCCTATCAGGTAGTCTACCATGTGGAAGATCTCTAAAGACTTTTTCATATTTTGCAATAGTTTCTCTATCTCTTTTGGGTGTTCAAAAACCTTTATGTTTGTCTTGGGATATGTTATATAACATTCATCATCCCATTCTATGTCCCCATGCCTCAATATAGATCTCATACTATTGCAAGTCACTACTTTATTTGGGTAACTGTGTTGCCCTCTCACAACCCTTAGTACACCTTTTGAATCTTGAAATTTAATCTCAAGAATTTGATAATTTACTATATGATTCCCTATAGAATACAACCATTGCACTCCCAAAACCACATTAGCATCAGCAACATCAACCACATAAAAATTATCAACAAAAGTATATTTACCTACTGTGACTTGCAGCTTTGGAACCCATGTCTTGCACTGCATTGTGTTGTGACCAGGAATGACAACTGTGAAGCCATAAAATGGTTCAGTATGTATCTTCCTTTTCTCCACCATATCTACATCAATGAATTTATGTGTGGCTCCTCCATCTATCAAAACTTAATCTCTTTGTCCAAGTACCACACCCTTGCATCGAATAGTGTGATAGCGAGGCACTATTGAAACTATTTCCATTCTTGCTTTGTCTGGTGAAGGATGATTTTATTATTGTTTTTCTTCTTCCATTGCTGTCTCATATGATTCCTCTTGATCTGAATTGTTTCCTTCATCATCCATGCCCCCTTCATACTCATCATTATCAGAAACTACTTCTATGTATTGAGCTTTTCCTTTAGTGCATTTATGCCCCGGTGTCCATGGTTGAAAGCATGTGAAGCATAATTTTTTTCTTCGAATTTCATCCCTATTTAGTCCTTATTTCCTATGCTTTTCAATTGAATATATTTGAAAAGGATTCTTATCAGGTGCATCTCTTTTCCAAGGCTTATTTTCAAATTTGAAGTTAGGATTGGGAGGAAATCTTGTTCTAGGAAGCACATTTTGGAGATCTCTAGTCAAGCTCATTGCATCTTTTAAGGTAGTGGGATTGTGGGATTTAACCAAACATTTTAAGGGTTCAACCAAACCTTCAGTGAATAGCAATACTAACCTTCCCATATACACATCAGCCACCTTGACTGATAATTTTTTAAATTCCATCATATAATCAGTCGGGGCCCCAAATTGCTTCAATTGTGCTAGTTCTTTGAAAGACAATTCAGGATCTTTTTGCTGAAATCTATCTATTACCCTGTCAATAAATTCTCCATATGTGTTAACCTGATCATGACCCAAATTTTTTATTCCATGGAACCACCATTCATTGGCATCTCCTTCCAAGTGCAATATGGCCATTTTTAAAGCATCTTCTTCCACCATTGGATTCAACTGAAAATACACATCTAATTTTTGCACCCAAGTGTTAGCAGAACTTTGAGAGGAACCATCAAAAGTAGGGAGTGGTACTTTACTAATGGAACAATTTAAGTCTTTGTTTTTGTATAGAGACTTATTATCTTCCTTGTTTTTGAGTTTGTTTGTAGTAAGAAAACACTGATCAAATGGTACACTTCTTTTACGATCTTCATCCAATTTATCCCACTCTTTTTCCATTTTAGCAAGTTCAAGTTGAATGTTAGGCTCTTATTTGGGTACAAGGAATTTAGGTGCAGTAGGCCTTGTTGTGCTCTAAAATTCATGGGGTCTATTACGAGGTCATGTGCTTGAGAAAATATGCTCACCCATGGTCTTCTTTTCTTCTGAGTGTGAACTATTTCTATCTCCTATTACTCCTAATTTGCTTCCAAATTGGCCAACCAACAATTCGAATCCTTTCATAAGTTGTTGGTTCATATTCTTGGTTATGTCATCAAAGAGAGGTTGTATGAGTTTAATATATTCCACCTTCTCATGATTAGTGGGTACCTTCCCCTCGCTAGTCATAATTTCAGCAGAATGTGCCTCTTCTTCTAATACCTCTTTTACTTTAACAAAAACACCTTCAACTTCAGGATCTAAGGGTGGTGGCTTATTCAAAGTTGTACATATCATTTCATTCATTTTACTTTCTTATTCTTGTAGACTACTTTATTACTTTATTGATCAATCCACAGTTATATGAGCACACACATGAAGTGTATTCAATCCAAAGAGCCACACAATACTTTCTATGTCTATACAACATCTAACACATTCATATACTCCAACCTGTGTTGATTCATAACTGAAATTCAACGAATACCTTTGTTTATTTGATCAACGCAGTCAATTCAAGTATTGATATCTTCTACAGCAGATTCACCATGTTTGACTTTTTATTTATTGCTGAGACACTTCTGAGTTTTTTGTGTACACTAATTCTAGTATTCTTAATGCAATACAGAGTACATATATTTGTTCATTTGTGCATTCTCCTCTTCTCTTAATTTTTTCATAGCACATCCATACATCTATTTCACTTGCATTTCAACCTCTAAAAAGTTGGATTCAATTATCAAAATTGTGTAAACTTATTCTCAACAGAGATTACAAATTGTTTTGGCTGAAACATGAAAAAACCTAAGTATTTGTGAATGCTATCCATTTCTATGAATGCAATGAAATTTCTGTCTATACACAAGGATTTACGTTACATTTTTTTCGGTTCTTTCAAAGAATATGAGATGAGTCGCCAATATTTAGAAGAGTTTTCCTTTCAAACTTATGTCATAAAAGAACTTTGCTAATCATAAGTTTGATAGCTTAGTATAGCTTAGGAATTATTTAAGCAATTCTCATATGTTTATATAAATGTATGTTTACATCATGTACATGTTTACATAAATAACAAACAAACTGATTCAACTCACCAACAAAATCCCCCTTTGTCATTGATGGAAAACATACACATGTTCTCCCCCTTTGACATCGATGGTAAAGGACCAGGCTACATAAAAAACAACTCCTCCTGTGATCAAGTGTAGGAATCAATATTTCCCCCCCTAACACAAATCCCTATGCATATACTTGTGAAAGTTGTAACCAATATGTGTAGAAGATGATAATTATCAAGACTATAAAAGCACCTGAAAGTTAAACCAAAACTAAACCCTGACAAGTAATCAACCAAAAAACATAGCAGATAAGCCCCCAATATAAGTATGACATCAAAAATATGCAAACTTGTCTGAAATATAATTATAACCAGTTGTTCATCACTTTGATAACAAAATTAAAAGGAAAGGGATTATATAGGACAAACACCTCATTTTTCCCTAATATTTTCAAATTGCAGTTGAGATAAAGTCTTAGTGAATATATCATCAATTTGACTCTATGTGCCAACATACTCCAGCTTGATAAGATTTTTTAAAACCTTCTCTCTGAGAAAATGAAACTTAATTGGAATATGTTTTGTTTTTGAGTGCATAACTGGGTACTTGGAAATGCTAATGACACTTGTATTTTTACAAAAAATTGGAATAGGATCATCATAGGTGACTAGTATATATGATAGCATTTGTTTTATCCATATTACCTATGTGCAACAATTTGCAGCACCAATGTATTCTTCTTTAGCAGTTGAAAGAGATATTGTTGATTGTTTCTTGCTAGACCAACTTACCAAGCATCCTCATAGATAAAATCATTCTCCACTTATACTTTTTTTATCATCTACTCAACCTGCCCAATCTACATCAGTAAAATCATATAAATCAATATTGTTACCTTTGGGATACCATAAACTGTAATCTGTTGTTCCTTTGAGATATCTAAGAATCCTCTTAACTACAAGCAAATGAGAAGCTTTGGGAGAGGATTGAAACCGAACAACCTAACATACTACATTCATAACACTCAGCCTTGTCGTTGTTACATATAAAATAATCTCAATCATAGATCTATATATTTTCTGCTCAACATTCTCAGAGTCGTCTATGTTACTTAACTGGAATCCACTAACCATGGGAGTTCCTACTGGTTTACAATCTTTCATTTAAAAATTATTTAGCATATGTATTTGGTTTGAGAGATAAAAAATTCCTTTATCATATTGTGAGATTTGGAGACCTAAGGAAAACTTTAATTCACTTAGCATAGACACTTCAAACTCATTATGCATACTTTGTTCAAAATATTTACTAAGCTGTCCATTATCACTCCCAAATATAATATCATCTAATATATTTCAACAATAGTCAAGCTATCGTGTTCTACTTGAATGTAGAGATTATTGTCAGTGTTTCCTTGTTTGTATCCTTGCTACCTTAGATATTGATCAAGCTAGGAATACCAAGCTCGTGGAGCTTGCTTTAGCCCATACAGATATTTATTAACTTCTAAACATAATTTTCTACTTCAGATAGCTGAAATCCTTCTAGTTGTTCCATGGAAACCTCTTATTCTAATTCGCCATTTAAGAAATCAAACTTGATATCCATTTGATAAAATTCAATTCATTTAGAACAAGCATAAACTATAATTAATATGATTTCTTCCATCCTTGCAACATGAACATAAGTTTCACCATAATATATTCCTTCTACCTGAGCATAACATTTACAAACCATTTTAGCTTTGTTTCAAGTCACCTTACCTGCTTCTTCTAACTTGCTTTTGAATACCCAGGTAGCCCCAATAACATTTTTGTTCATAGGTCAAGGAACAAGTTCCCATGTTTCATTCTTTTATATTTGACTTAACTCTTCTTTCATGGATTTTACCCAATGTTCATCATTAATTGATTCTTAAACATTCTTAGGTTCAAATAAAGAAAGTAATGATACTTGTTCTTGATTTGTAATAGATTCTTGTCTTTTTCTTCTTGTCTCAACACCTGCATTTATATAACCAATTATTTGATCTTCAGGATGATTTCTCTATATCCTTTTACTTGGATTTTTAGATGGAGTTGAAACTTGTAACAAAGTAGAAGGAATCATGTTTTCATTGTTTACTGATTTAGTTTCCTCTTTATCAGTTGCTTCTTCTTCCTCCTTATGTTTGTCATATATTTGATAATATCTCTTTTTCATTTTTTATTTCAAGAATGAGGACTCATCAACCTTGACATCTATAGATTCAACAATTTTTCTCAATCTAAAATTATAACATTTATAATACTTTCTTGAATATGAATATCCAAGCAATATGCCTTCATCATTTCTAGAATCCCATTTACCCATATTTTTATCAACTTTTTTAATGTAACACTTACTCCCAAAAATTCTAAAGTGCTTTATACTAGTTGGTATACCTTTCCATAACTGATAAGGTGTTTTATCATTATTATTTCTTAGCAAGCTTTTATTCAAGATGTGTACATTAGTATGAACTACTTGAGGCCAAAACATATTACTCAATCTAGAATCATTTAACATTGTGCTTTCCATCTCCATAATAGTTATGTTTTTCCTCTCAACAACACCATTTTGTTGGGGTGTTTCCATAATAGAGAATGTATTTTAATTCCATTTTCATCATAGTAATTGTTGAACTCATTTGAAAAAAAATCTCCCCCATTGGATGACACTAATGTCCTTTGGCGACATGGTGAACAAGAACTTAACAAATTCTTTGAGCATCTGAATAGCCAATCTGTTGACATTAAATTCACTATGGAAGTGGAAAAGAATGGGAGCATCCCCTTCCTTAATGTCTTAGTATACAAAAAACCTGATGGTTCCCTGGGACATAAGGTCTTTAGGAATAAAACCCATACAGATAGTTATCTTGAGGCAGATTCTCATCATCATCCGGCTCAAAAACTAGGGATCATCAATACCCTGGCTACAAGAGCCTCCAGGATCTATGATGCTGAACATCTCAAAGAAGAACATGGCAACCTGGTTAGAGTTTTCAAAAACATAGGTTATAAAGAAAATGACATTAGGAAAACCCTTACGAAACCCGTAGGTAAACTAAGGGACCCCCAACAACGCAAAGACAAAAGAGGGCTTATCTCCCTTACATTCAAGGCGTCATGGATAAGGTCTCCAAAATCTTGAAAAAGAAAGATATCCTTACAGCTTTTAAACCTCTAGTAACCCTTAAGCAAAAAATGAGGACTGTTAAAGACAAGGTTGAGGAGCATCAACGGAAAGGTGTTTATAAGGTTACTTGTTCATGTGGCCTCAACTACATTGGAGAAACTGGTCGGTCCCTTAAGGTTAGATTAAGGGAACATGGGGCTGATATCCACAATCAACGTATTCGCACCTCCGCCTTAGCTGAACATTCAGAGAGGTCAAAACATCATATTTGTCTTGAGGAAACTTCGTTGCTTGCACAAGAGAACCATTACTTCAAACGGAGATTCAGGGAAGCTATAGAGATCATCAAACATCCCAACAACCTTAACAGAGATGCTGGTTTTGAAGTGAGAAAAAGTTGGGTCCCCCTCATCAAAGGTCTAAACAAGTCCAATAGACAAGTCCAATCTCTCTAAACCTTAGCCCAGCGTGGTTTCTTAAGTGAAGTAAAATTAAAATTAAAGTAAAATTATATAAATAACTTAATAATAGCTTATTAAAATTTCACTAATAATTCAAAAAAAAATTATAAATAATTTGATTAACTTATTATTAAATTAAAAATATTTTATTAATAGTTTAAATTATGAAATATAAATATATTATAACAAATTAAATAAAATAAGGGTTTATTTAAATAGGTTTTTAAAATATATTATAAGAAATTAAATAAAATAAATTAACTTAAAATAAACCCTTATTTCAAACTTAATATTAATTTAAGTTTGGAAATTAAAATTATATTGGAAATTAAATTATTTCAAACTTATTATTAAAAATATCTTTAATACTATTTGTTAGCCCTAATTTAAATAGGGTTTTAAAATATATTATAACAAATTAAATAAAATTAATTAATTAATTTAAATCATATTGGATTTTAAAGTATTTCAAACTTAATATTAAAAATATCTTTAACACTATTTGTAAGCCCTATTTTAAGCCCCTTTTATTGTTAAATAATTTTATTAAATTAACAATGAATTAAATATAAATAATTGGTCAACATTTTATTAACAATTTAAATTATAAATTATAAATATATCACAACAATTTATAATAAATTAAATTTAGAAACAGGAATATCAAAATACTTAAAATTACATTAGAATTTAAATTATTTTTAACATAAATTTCATGCCCTATTTGATGCCTTATTGTTAACCCTAATCCTAAACCTTAAAATTAAATAAAGATATTTCATTGATTAAACTTAACCTAATTTTAAAAATTATAATCTTCCATCTTCCCTTAAACCTAGGACTAGTCGTACCCTAGTTTAAACCCTAACATAAAGTGGTTAAACATTTTTATTAACCTAATAAAAATTAAAAATAATATTTTATTAATACCTTTAATTATAAATTATAAATATAATTCTTAACAAGTTAAAATCAATTAAATTTGAAACAATTTACACTATTTTTAGCCTTACCTTATGCCCTATTTCATTAACCCTAACCCTAAACCTCCTAAAAAAAAATTTAAATAAAGATTTTGCAATTATTAAACAAGTAATTTAACCTAATTTTTAAAAAACAAACTATAATCTTTTTCCTCCCTTAAACCTTGGACTAGTCGGCCAATTTAATTATAAAAAACACCAACCGGTATTTAAATCCAAAGATGCAGCTTTACCTTTCGACTTCTTGTCCTGATGATGGTTCCAGATTCGGAATCGAAACGTCGACCTAAAAATGTCTACTGCGGATTGTCCGGAAAAACCCTACAACAACTTATCTTACAGCAGAAATCTACAAACTGAAACTTAATCTTCATTACAATTTAATTTTCATTCAATTCTTCGAAAAATTGAAAACAATTAAATGCTTCAGACTTCTTTTTCAGTAAAAACAAACAAGTAATTCGAGCGAAATCATCCACAAATAACATAAAGTAAATTTCACCATTTAATTATGTTGTCCTCATGGGTCCACAAATATCAATATGTATTATTTCCAAGGGTTTTGTTTGTAGAATATTCCTTTGTTTTAAACTTGACTCTAGTTTGTTTACCATGTTGACACTGCTTGTAGATAGAGCTAGAAAGGTCCTTTATAACAGGTAAGTCTCTTATTGCATCTTTCCTATTTAACTTAATCAGATTATCAAAGTTAATATGCCCAAGTCTTTTATTCCATAACCAAATTTCATCTTCATTCCCAAGGTAACATTTTTCATTATTCTCATCTAATACATATTATTTGGTGTCCTTGTAGTTGTTCCAACTAACTAATTTTTTTTTACATCTCTAATTTGACACTGGTTGGAATCAAATATCATAAGTTCACTTTATCACATGTTTGACTTACACTTAACAGGTTATGTTCCATGTCTTCAATCAATAAAACATTTTCATCCATTATGTTTTTATTATTTAAACACACAGTGCCTTTTCCAATTATTCGAGCTGACTGTTCATTACCAAATGGGACTATGCCCTCTTTTCCTTCATCTAAAGTAATAAAATTATGTTTTCTACTTTTCATGTGTTTTGAACACCCAATATCAACAAACCACTTAAATTCATGGTCTTCTTGTAATGAAATCTTGCAATGTGCAATGCTTAGGTGTTGACTTTTCGTTTTCCAACTTTTAGTTTTTAGATCCGTGTTTTTACTTATAGCATATTTTGAGAAGTTTATAGGGAAATTTCTTGCTATATTCCCTAAATTATTGCATTTGTAACATTCAAGTTCAAGGTTTAAGACATCAAAACTATTGTATGAATTATTCACAGTGTTTTGAGTTCTTCTTCCATAATTAGATCTAGAGATATCATAGTTGTTCCATGCAATTATGTTTCTTAACAACCCATTACAGAAAAATGCTTTATGCCCATACTTATAGAAAAAAAACAATAGCCATCAAATCTATTTTGATACACGTCATAAATTGTTTTTGAACTGTTGAAATCTGATTTCTTTCTTGCTTTGTTGATCCAATATGCATACTGGTATTCTTTTTCTCTGTTCATGTTTTCTCAAAAGTTGTGCATGTACTTGCATCAGTAGTCTCTAATTTATACCCTATTCCAGTCTTGTTAGTGCTTGTACTTGCATTAGTAGTCTCTGATTTATACCCTATTCCATTCTTGTCATTAGTAGATATTTGAAAACTAATAATCTGATTTAGAATATTTGAACTACTATTCATGTTACTTTCTTGCAACTTCTTTCATAATGAAACAACTTCAATTTTCAGACATTCATTGTCTTTATCTTTCTCTATAATCAACTTGTTTAATGCTTCTTCAGTTAATCTAGCCTATTCTATTTTAGCTTTTACATCAATCATCATTGTCTCAGTGCTTTCTATCAATTTTCTAGATTCTTGTAAGTCATCTTCAAGTTTCTTTATTTCTTCCTTAAGAGACTTATATTCCCTTCTTGTCTTTCTAAGTTCAGTCAGTGCACTTCCAAGTTTTTCTTCTAAATCAACTTCAACTTCTTCTTCTTCAATAAATTTATCATTTTGATTATCTAAATCCATAAACAATCCAATGTTCAAACTTTCATCACTTCCATCTATATCTAACGAATCACTATCTTTTTTTATGAATAGACTCTTCTTTTTATAAGTATTTATTTGAAATGGTTTCTTGTATTTTTTCTTGTATTCTTTAGTCTTTCTATTACTTTCTTCTTCACCATCAAAATTTTTATTGAAAGGACACTTGGAAGCAAGATGTCCTATTCTATCACAATCAAATCATTTGACGGGAAGTTTACCTTTGTACTTTCCAATACTTCTCCTTAGATTTTTGACAAAGTTAGCTTCTTCCACATCTTCTTCTGAGTCTTCATGATTGTTGATTTCAGTTTCAACCTCTTTCTTGTCTCTCTTTGCTAACTTGAAAGCTTCTTGTTAACACCCAAAAATGGTTAACTACCTCATCTACCTCACTACATGGCTCATTTGTCCATTTGCCTACCATATTTCCCTGAAAATCCCACAAAAA
>LPNX010478224.1:10297-20539 GCA_001517045.1 Pseudotsuga menziesii | reverse complement strand
CCACTTCCCTCCTCCTGAATCCTCTCATCTTCTCCCCTCGCCCCCTCTCTGTCCTTTCCTTGTCTTTCTCCCCTTCACTCCAACCCCATTCCCCTATCCTCCTACCCGCCTCTCCCCTTCCTCTACTTCCCCTCTCTCCATGCCTCCGACTGCATCTCCCTACCATTCTTTTTCTCTCTCTCTCTCTCAAACACACACACACACACACACTCATCCCTCTCCCTCTCCGTCCCCCCTACTCACCTCCTTCTCTAGTCCACTCTCCCTCCCCCTCGAGCTCTCTCCCATTCTAATCGTGAGATAATCTACATTAATTTAATTTATACTAACTTACCTTAACCTATATCTAATGTAATACACAAATAAATATTATGAAATTTTTTCTTTCAATTAAAAATAAATATTAATATTTTTTCCACATATATTATATATCATAGGATTATATATACAATATAATAAGAAAAAATTAAAAGTATTTCAAATAAATAAGAGATACAATAATAAGTATTAATACTTAATAAGGCTAAATGTTGATAGAAACAAATAAGCAATCAAAAACATAATTAAAGAAACCTTAAACTAAAGCTATATAATCATTATTTAAAAACACAAGTGAATAAATAAAATACTAAAATAAATATAAATATATAAAATAAAATCATTTCCCCTTAATAAAAATAGTTATATAAATTCAAGGTAATCTTTATCTTAATTTGGGAGCCTCAACAAAATGTAATCACATTAAAAAGGTATTTAGAATTTGAAACTATTAAATATACTAAAATATTTACACCATACATTCAAATTCAACCATAATCCAATAATATCAGAATTAACCTCATAGCACATCACCTTAAAATGTTCATTAAAATAAAAACCCAAGACATGGGAGGTCATCTTAAAATAATAATATAATAGTGACCAAGAAATGACCACGCTTTCCATTGCACTTCCAATTTTACAAAAAACCATTAAGCATTTTTTCAAAATAAATCTTCACAAGTGGGTCCACTAAACAAGGTGACCCACATATAAATAGAACTTCTAAATTTACAAACAATTGCAATTTATTGAAGAAATAAATAAAAAATTTGCCTAATAAAAAATAAATTTATAAACCAGAATTTCAAGAAATAAAGATATCTTATTACATAAAGATATATATTGCAGTTAAATAAATCAAAATTAAGAAAAATACCTTAATGTTCTTCTATCTACAGACCAGCTTCAAACCCTAGAAGGCATCATTGAAAACACTCACGGCCTTACACTCACATTTCTGGTGTGGATAATATTTCCTGGTTTTCCATTCGAATACGACACAGTTTGGAGATCTGTAATGTAAATGTGAGCCTGAGTCTGTGATCCGAGCAAGAAGCCACGAGCAGTGAGGTATTGAAGAAGAAGCCACGGCTTTCTTGCGTTTTTTTTGGCCCACTACGACTGTGAATTTTAAAATAAATTAATTATCAATAGCAACGATATTTGTGGCGAGTATCAGTTGTCAAGAAGGAATTAAAACTTTTAATATATTTCAACAGAGTTATGGAAAGTAATTAAAAGAAGAACAAAAAATACTACCTCTCATAGTCTTCGTTAGGCTATCGATGTTATTTATTGAAGATGGCTCTGGCGTCAACGTGTAGGTGACAACGACCACTGCAGCTGTCCTGGCTTCCAGAGAAAGGATGAATCCTAGAAAATCCAGATCGTGGACCTACGAATGGATGTGATGCATTGTCCGGACCAGAATTGTGCTCCAACCAGACAAACGATTGTCTGAACCAGAATTGTGATCGACCCACAAGATTGTCGGAGCCAGAATATCCTTTAAACTTGCCTGAACCAGAAGAACTAGAAGTTCCTTTAAACTTGCCCGAACCAGAAGAACCAGAATTCTAATCAACCGGACCCCGTCTTGAAGAAGAGCGAGTTCAATCGTTGAAAGAAGCCACAAGGCCTTTAAACTCGGTCGACCCTGTTTTGAAGAAGAGCATGTTCAATCACACAGCTGGGATGGAGATCAACGTGGTAACTGGTTTCAACTCAAATTCTCGCGGAGAAGATGACGCAGAGGACGGCCACTGATGGATACAAAATCCCTGGAAACAAAAACCCTGCAAACGTAGGAGGATTGAAATCTCTAAGAAATATATTACTACCTCAAACTTGAAAGGGATAGAAGCGGATTCAAAAGTATTGAAAACCTTGGCGCATACAAAAGGCTTGGATACAGAAATGCCAACGTAGACGTGACAAAAGCCTCTGCAGCTACCGTGGATTGGAGACCGAGGATAAATCCTAGAAAATCGAGATCCTGGACATAAGAAGGAAGGAAGGATGCGATGGAAACAGAATCTGTATTCTTCTATGTCCGTTGTGCTCGATCCACAAGATTGTGCAAACCAGAATTGAATTTATTAAAATCGGGGAAGAAAACACTGTTCAATTACGCAATTGAGAATACGATGCCAAGGAGGAGCCGTCATGGTCGAATACAAAAGGCATGAAGAAATAGCACGATACCCACAAGATTGTGCAAACCAGAATTGAATTTATTAAAATCTGGGAAGAAAACACTGTTCAATTACACAATTGGGAATACGATGATGAGGGGCCCTCATGGTCAAATAGAAAAAGCTTGAAAACATAGCACGATACAGCATACAAAAAGCCTGAAAACCTAGCACGATACAAAAGCAATATACAAAAAGCGTTAACTACACAAAACGCATGAAAACATAGCAGGATACAAAAAGCCATATATAAAAGCCCTAAAACCTAGAACTATATAAAAAGCCTGGTATCGCGGAAAAAACGGATAGTTTCCTATTAGATATAGTCGTTGAATGTTCTAAAAGGATATAAAGAAAGTGTCACCATATACAAACAGCCCTAAAACCTAGCTCTATACGAAAAGCCTAGCTCTATACGAAAAGCCTGGTATCGCTGCAAAAAGGGGTAGTTTCCTCTTAGATATATTCGTTGAATGTTCTAGAAAGACATAAAAAAAATGTCCTTTATTTATGGATTTTATTTTTTTACTTCATGTGTAACAACCTAAAAACATACTTGGCAAATCCATCATATAGGTTTTGTTAAGAGGTTGACCTCCATGGACCCCAATGGGACATGGGATCCACTTTTTTACACTCGCCTTTGGGATAGATTTGAAGTAGTTATATACATTAATAAGTTCATTTATATATAGAAAACTTTATTATCAATCATAATAAATATTAAATTTTCTATACAATTATTTGAATGATGACTAGTGTTTGGTTGCTTAGGTTAGCATTCTCCCACATTGAAGGTTGTGCGACGTAGGGTAGGCCTAGAATTTTAGCCAACACCTAATGCCTTCGTGTCAATTCTAATTAAAACCAACTTATTTACCTATCATCAGTCTTACCCACCACCAAGGTCTTCGTGTTAATTCAAAAAACCTAAATTCAAACCTATGTCATCCTCCTTGCAGTGCATGGAAACCAAGTTTTTCTATACATTTATGTGTACCAAATCCACCTTGACGTTGTGTAGGATGTATCACTATTCTTCTCTTAGCAATCAGGTTGTCTTATAATGGCTAAGCCTCTTTGATAAACTAATTTTTCTGTGCGAAGTCATATCTAATGTTAAGGATACTTCCCTAGCAACAAACATGGTATACTTTGAGGCAATTCTATGGGGCATTAGAAGTTGTAAAATAAACAGTATTCCCGACATTCACAATATTGTTATACAACTATATGGGTTAGGTCTTTACAGTGGATGAAGGGGATCCCTTGCTTTATTAGGGATCGTGTATATTTTTCTCAATAGAGTTGAAATTTATTTGAAGAAAGAAATGTTTTACCGTCCTCCTCCTTCAAGGCATGCTCTCATTCTGTAAGAAGCTCATCGTCCTTTGTCCAATTTAGTTTATCAGTGGGAACTGAATTAAAAATTTAAATCTATCAATCTCAACTTGAAAATGTTGCACCATTTTGTGATTTTTCTTCTTCTAGTGGTCATAACGTTTCAAGGGGAATGTGGGGTTGCAAATTATAGTGAAGAGGAAGAGCATTCAAGTGAACCATTCAGATATAGTGCTCGATACATAACAATTGGGAAATATACACACCATTCGAAATGGTAAATATACCGAATACACTATCTAGAAATATATAAAATAAAGATTGTGAATTACATTTTCTCTCAACATCAATAAATCTTGCTTGCTCTTTTGAACAAGTGCTTGTTATAGAGGGAAAGTTGCAAATAGTTGTCTCCGCAACATTCTTCATACTGGACTCAGCAATTACTAGCTAGATATAATGTTGCTCGATACAGAACCACTCGGCAAGGTAAATATACATAATACACTATCTAAAATATATAAAATCACGATTGTGAATTACCTTTTTTCTCACCATCAATAAGTCTTGCTTTTCTTCCAATTGAGGTAAGTAATTAAGTAATCTTCATATCATAATATCCCTGAGATGTATCCCTTTAAATAAAGGTCGGAAAAGACCTATTTAACTAAACGCTTAGAACTCTAATGTTAAACTTTGATGGTTTTATAGAACAACCCATAAACCTCATAATAGTGTTGATGTAAACCCCATTGTTAAGTCCTTCAGACTATAGTAAACACTTTTGTCTTTGTCATGTCGCATGCAAGTCGAAATTTTTACGGTGCTTTTCCAAGAGGACAATTTGTAGAATGAGCATGTGATTTATTACTTTTGTAAGGATCTTTTTGGGTTCTCGTGATTCGAATTAGTAGTCATGGTTTGTGATTTTAGCCTCAAAAGCGATTTCATCATGTGAGGGAGCGGAGCCTCTATATCCAGGGAGGTATTATGCCACAAGAACATCAACAAAGTGCACAACAAGGAAGGTATTAATGCACAAGAGAAACAAGAAAGTGGTGATGTGTGACATCCATATGGTATAGCCATCTATCTCCATTAATTTATGGTTTTATTGTTTGTATTTTGAATTTTTCTACACTTAAATAAAACGTTGCTTCCAAAATCCTGTTTATTTTTTCCCAAAATACGTTGTTGTGAAAAGAGAAGCCTTCTTGAGTTCTCCCCATCTCTAGGAAACAAATTTTTAATGCTTCATTTTTTCGAACTATACTTTAAGTTTCCTAGGTTCATGCTAAAGTATAAATCTTTAATAGAAATTCTTTGACACATTGTTGTGCTACAGAACAGACATGAACGATTCGACGTCATAATAGCAGACCTGATAGATGCTATGGAAGGAGACCCTTGTTATTAATTGTACATAAAATATTTCGATGAGCTTGTTCTAAAGCCAAAGCTGACCCACAAATTATTGTTTGTTACTAAGGTATAACATCACAATAAAATGGCTCAAATTATTATAGAAACTATTTCTTGACAGTCTTCTTTTGCTGCTTCAAGCTGTACATCAATTAGGAAGATAAAGAATAGATTGATAATAATAAGGAATCCTTGTAGCAGTACTATTTAGTTCTAGGCCTCCCATTGATAATTGCAGCCAAGTTTAGTTCGAGGCTTGAGTTTCATATACAGTTCTATTAATTTAATTTAAAGTTCTTAAATATACGAAATTATTGGATAAATATCAAGTTAGAGGAGCCTTTGATTTTGAGAGTCCCCACTGACTAAAGTTTCTGAAATCAACGCAGCCCAACCGATAGTGTCATAGAATCTGAATTCTAACACTGTTAGAATACGACATAGCTACAGCTCACAACCTTCTCAATTTTGAAATTTTTTCTTTAAATTTAAAATCAAATAAGCAGAATCAACTTCAAAAACTAGGTAGGGTTCAATGCGAGGGCTCAATACCGCAATGTCTATGCATGTATGACGAGAAAACCTCGGTCACTGTAGCTCTTGATTCCCAGTTGACGATAGATTTTAAAATAGAATTAACATGTGTGTTGGGTATAATCAACTAATGTGCTCATGTACTTGAGAGGTACAATGGAATAGGGATTTCCCTGTTGTTTTGATGGACTTGTTTCATTGCTCTACTCCATCCTCGCTCTGTTTCAAACAACTTCACCTCAAATAAACTACCTTATCAGTAAGAAAGAAAATATGTATTTTATTTTGGTCCAACCTTCACAAAACGAAATTCAATATAAATATCTAAACTCTTAGGAAATTTAATATAAATATCTCAAAGCTTAGGAGAATGTTTGTATAAAATAGATTCCATCCAAATTTGGCAAGAACTACCTTATTAATAAGAAAGAAAAAATGTATTTTATTTTGGTCAAATTTTTGGGAAAATAAATTCAATATAAATGTCTACAATCTTAGGGAGAATGTTTCATAAAACAGATTCCTTCCAAATTTGGCAAGAATTCTTTTCTAAGCTTTGCTTAATCTGAGTGACTCTTCCAATTAGATAATTCTTAATTCAATTACTGATATAACTCTGGATGGACTATGATAGGTTGGACCCGCAAGCATCTTAATGCACACGGAGGTATCCTCATCCATATGCACCCGAGACATCCCTTGTTTTTTTTCTTGTGTATTAACCATATTTCATAGAAATTGGTCAAATAAAATGAAACATGTGATTGAATAGATGTAGCATCGGATCACATTCGGCTCACATTCTATAAGCTTCTTTATCCTAATTTTTCTTCTTGATGTAATTGAAAATTTTCGGTCACTAAGAACATTAAAATTATATAACAATAAATCTGCAGCATCAGATCATCGATGGGAGGTTAATGTAAAGAATAAAAGGGGACCTACTCATATCAAACGCCTACTATGAGAAACCTAAGGTCAACATGTCAATTGAAATTCATATCAACCAAATTTCAATCATAGAAATGGAATATTGTGCATTAACTGTGATGTAAATGCAGTGATTTGGAGCACATGATATTGATGAGGTAGCGTACTTCCTTGATAAGGTAGTTCGAATTGGTAAGTGGTAGGCTCATTTAATAGACATATATCCCATATGTAAACAATTGGAATTTTATTATGTTAAATTGAGACAACCTATTTTAGATTAATATATTTTACAAAGAAATATAATAATCATTGTAAATCCAAAGAAGATATTATGTTTAATGTTATTTTACTCAATACCCTTGAATTCCACTCACTTTGGTTTTCTTTTCTTTGTCAAATAAATGCGCCAAAAGATAGGAGTGTTCTTCAATGTATGCAGACCATAATGGCTCCAATTTAGTTCTTAATTTTAACCCCTCTTTAGAGGATAACTCAGCCAACATCTAGATGTAAGAACTACAATACTTCACAATTCGTCGAAATTGGAAATTGTGTGATCGTGCCATGCACTCTCAATAGAGCACTGGCAACATTTTTTTTACATGTCTATTTGCATCCCTTCATTGATTGTTTTTTTTTATAATTATACTTACTACATATATAATAAGGTTACTAATACTACGTTGAAATATATTTTTTGGAAACAAAGTTATGCAAATAATTTTTATTTTTATTTTTATTGGAAGGCCACTCACAGGTTTTTTACATGTCTATTTTTAAGGTGTGCCCTTCATTAATTTTTTTTATATAATTATGCTTAATACATATATATAATGAAGTCACTAATAATATGTTTAAATATATTTTTATGGGAAAGAAGTTATGAAAAAACTTTATATTTATATTTCTAGCTAGAAATATGTCAATACATTACATTTTTATAAAATCAATGTCATTTATTTAACTATGCTTATTACATAATTCATACATTTATATAAAATCAAGTTATGTTTAGATTATATAATTCATAAGAGTATCATGTCAAAACTTTTGTCGACGGTCAAAGTTAGTTAAAGATCAAACAAGGTAGTTTTTTTAACAACTCAGGTGGCATTGCCACCTCTTGGCTCTTGTTAAGAAATAAAAGAGAGAGATAATGATTTTTTTTTCCTTTATGTTAAGAATTTGGAATATATTTAAGTTGTTTTTTAATATAGAAAGGTTTTTTTATTATTATTATCACTTACATTACCTAACAAGATCAACATATCCTCCACAATGACCTTTAAAATGTATTTTTATAACTATTTCATGCTTGAAAATTAACGATGGATATTTTCCCCCTCTCCTGTAACAGTAGAAAAAGGTAGATATAACCCAAGAAAAGGTAACCAAATGTTGTTAATTCTATTGATTGCAAGCATAAATGTAGAGGAATTGGAGGCAATTCATTGCATCTTGTGAATTGCCTAATCCAAGTTATGCACATGATCATATGGTGTTATTGGAAAGTACGAGGAGTTTTTCTTTGTTGATTTGAGTTCAAACATCAATGATGTTTGTTTTCATAGGAAGGTAGGGAAGCCCATCCGTGAAAGGGTTTCATTTTTTCATTTTTATGGAATTTAATTTATTAAGCTTATAAAAAACATGAGCTCTCTATGGCTATACTTGTATGTACTGATATATAAAATTGGTAGACTGGTAGGTTCTGGTGTGAAACATTTGCAATTCTCATATTTTCTACAAATTTCACTAGCTATTATATGATGAGTATTTTGTTGGGTATTCCATTATCCAACACAACAAATTGATTAGTCACCCCTACAATCATGGTTGGATCATTAATATCATTATATTATTATTTTATTTAGCATCGTATTTTATTATAGTAAATGCATTAGGGATTATGCACAACACTTCCAATTCTTATCTTTCTTGTGCTTCAAAGCCTATTCTCAACACAAAAAAATTATTACTCATGTGCTCCATAGCTCGTGCTTACCACAAGTTCAAAGCACTCATGTGCTCCATAGCTTGCTCTCAACACAAAATATCCTCTCGCATGTGATTTAGGGTCCACGCCCAACATATTTATAGAACTCATTGACGCAACTAGTCTTATGTATAAAGAGATGAAATCTTTGTGATAAGCCTTTTGTGTCTATTTATCGTATCTGTAATTTATTTGAAGGATAAGGAATTTGATATATATATAGATATATATTTAATGTTGGGACATTCTTTATCATATGTCTATTTCTTAAAATATAAATTTTCTTATTTATATATAGGGAAGTAATTGTTATTTATCCATTTATGTGCATATACAAATCACCTATGAACATAGTATAAGTAGGAATGATATAAAATATGTAAAAAGAAAAATTAACATATTGTATGATCAAAGTTTATAAAACTTCCTTCATAAAGAAATTATCAAGACAAGATGTCATTCCTGCCATCCAACTCCCAGAGGAGCCAAAATTATTTCTGCTAGAACCCTCGAGCATGTTTGTTGAACTACAAGAGAAAATTGTTATCAATGCATCATCTCTTTGCATCAATAGATTATTACCCTATCCATCACTAGCCTCCTCCTTATTCGATCGACATACTATTTTATAGTACTTTTCCTATAACTTGGTCATTTATGAGCCTCCTTCTCTTTAATGCTCCATGAGGTGTCTTGACTTGGTTTTAGGGAACATGCTTCCTCCATCAGTTGAGTTATCATTCAGTAGCTTTCTCCATTTGTCATATCCCCTTGGGTTAGAAAACACTCTTTTAACGGCTAGTTCAATTCTCATTCTTATCAGTTATTTAGGTATTCAATAATAATAATCCATTACATTTATTTTTACTTTATCTATAAAAACATTAAAAAAATATATATCCAAGTATTAAAGAATTTAACAATTGTTTGTTGTATTACACCCTCCATATTCCCGTCCTAGCCCTTCCCTCACTTATCCCCCCTATTACATCCACCCCCCTTCCCCCATCATGCTATTTCCCTCCCCCTCCCCTTCTCCCCCTCTCCCCTTCAAATAGACTACCCCTCCTTCCTTCTCCGCATCCTCCCCACTCCCTTCCTCTACCATATTTTCCTTTCCCCCACCCACTGTGCTCTTTCTCTCCCTCTTTTTCTCCCTCCCTCTACCCTCTTTCCCCTCACTCCCTCCCTTTCAATCTCCTCCCTCCATCGCTATCTCTTCCCTCCCTCCTTTCCTCCCTCCCCATATCACTACTAAACGCCCTCCCCTACTCCCTTCCTCTCCACTTTCCACCTCCTTGCATCGTACCCCGCGCCTCACCCCCACCCTCTCTCTATCTCTCTCATTTCCTTGCTCTCTCCCTCACACATCCCTCCCCTCTCTCTCTAACCCTCCCTCCTCGTCATCCTACCAAGTCCCCTCCCTCGCACCCCCTCCCCACTCTCCCTCCCCTCTATCCTTATCCCAATCTTGATCTACACCCTCTTTATCCCTCTCCC
>LPNX010478222.1:61701-99465 GCA_001517045.1 Pseudotsuga menziesii | reverse complement strand
TTTTCCCAAATTTTTAAAATTTTGGACCCTCCTTTTAATTTTATCTTGCCTGGGATTGTTTGGATTCCTGAACTTTGTCTTTCCTCTGCTACAAATTTGGATTTTTTGAGGTTGAATTGAGGTCAACTATTTTCCTTCATTTCGGAGGTTGAATGATCTAAAATTGCCTTTTGTCTAGCCAATGCTTTTGACTATGGAACTTAAAGTTTTGAGTTGTGGATGATTTCCTTTATCACTGTCAGAAGTCGGATGATTCGTTAACTATTTTCTTTCCATTGTTTCGGGGTTTAAACAAGCTCGTATCACCGTCACCCAGCCGAACATCTTTAGTATTATTCGAGCACTTGACATTTTTTATTTTTTGATGGTTTGGTTTTATCGTTGTCGGAGGTGAATCGATGAAGGAATCGGGGCATTAGTACTCTATGCCTCTGATGGACAGCTCTTATTTTTGCCGATCCGTGGTCTGTTGCTCCTTGTGGTTTTTTCTGTTTAAACCTTTGACTTGATTTCACTTTATCGCTATCGGAGCAATGTTTGACAATTGATCAGAGGGCTAGTCCTTTGCGTTGCCAACACAACGACAACGTTGAGTTTTAAGTCGTCGATACATAGTAGTTAAAGCTTTCGATCGCCGATGGTTTCATGATTACCGGGACCCGTAGTTGGTTTGACATCCACCGTTGCAGCTTTCTAGTAAACTATCTCGCCGATGATTAGTGGTTCTGAGCTCTGACCTTTAGCTTTAGAGTTGCCGACCGCTGATGTTTTTATGTTGACTGTGGAACCTTTAGTCTGTATGTTTTCCGCCGTTGTGGATGCTTAGTGAACTAACCCTTCGACATATAGTCCTTCCGCTCGCCGATGCCGATGCGATTAGTGGGTAGCGGTTTCGATCTCTGATGCATGACTATCAATGGCGTTTAGTGCTTTATTTTGCTGACGTTTTATTTTATCGCGGAAGCTGTAGCCAGTTTGTCTCTCGCCATTGCGGCTTCATAGTGAACTATCCTGCCGATGCATATAGTGCTTCCGCCCGCCAATGAGAGTTTTGTTTTCGTCCAATGTTATAGTGGTTTCGACTACCAATTTAGGGTTTTCCCACCGTTTTGGTGTGTTTTTACACTATTTTATGGAATGGCGGAGATTTCCCATGGGTCCTGGTTGAGTCGGGGTTTTTCTGAGAGGAAGAGTGCAGCTTGGGTTTTGGTTTCTCGAGGAGTGGCGGTTACACTGTCCTAGTTCATGTCTTCATCGGAGGGTTTCGAATTAGTTTAGATGTGTCCTGGATTAAGATGAAGAGTATGTTCTATCGGGATTGTGATTTTAGTTGGGCGTTGGGTTTAGAGGATTTTCAGACACGGCTTGCAGGATTTTCTTTGCATTATCATGTTTTCTTTTCATGCATTAATATTGTTTAGAGTTCATTCTACAGAATGCATGTATTGATACAGTTTGTGTTACTTTATTAAACACTAAATGGTCTAAAATCTGCTATTTTCATGACAGGGTGATTGCTGCTGCAAAGAAGATATGTCTAGAAGACAAAGCAGAAGAAAGGAGGAAACAATGAAGGAAGAGAAAGAAATGAAGAAGAAGAGATGAAGAAAGCGAAGGAGAAAGTGAGGGTCTGAGATCTCAACAGATCAATAGCAGCAGTGGCCCAGGCTTGGGAAAAGTTAATCAGCGACCAAACTGGTCCCTCTTTATAAAAGTGCTATTAAATTTTAGTTTAATGTAACGTATTGTACAACACTCACTAAAAGACAAAATTGTGGGATTGAATGGTTGAGGGAACCCAAAGGTCATCGGGGGGCATCCCAAAGGTTTTGTTGTTTTGTATAAATATAGGAGAGTTAGATGTAGAGAAAGGACTTTTTCCCAGATAGATTTGTGAGAGCATGTTGTAAGAAGAACTATTTCCTTTTGCAATAAATAATTACAAGTTTCCTGTTGGAGAAAACTTGGTGGAATTTTTCAAATGCTGTGTTGTGGATCTGTTGAATGTGAACTATTTCGTTTTCAGCTTATGTCCATTAACTGTGAGATTGTTCTAACTCTTTGGACCTATGTTCTTGTTATGAATGCACTCTAGTTTATTCTATGAAATTTCCACTGTGAGTTATGAAGGCTTTTCATAAACAATAAGCTATCTTGTTGTTCATTTATCTATTAATGTTCATGTGTTTTGAAATAAGTAATAGCTATCTGTGATTTTTCTTAATGCATGCGCAGAAATACATTACTCATTGATAAATGATAATATTTCTCCCTAGGGATAGGTTAGATAGTTAGTTTTAGTTTCTTGCTGTGTGTGATTTAGATGCGAGAGAGTTAAGACGAGAGGTAAGAACCTGTGCATCACATTGTGACCACTCCTCGTATTCTTTATCAATATGCATTCTTAGATAGGCACTTGCACATCATACTTAAATTCAAAAAACTAAAATATACACGGTGGACCGGGACGTAACTGGTAAAACCTTTATTTTGTTACTTGACCTACGGTAGGCTGACTGTAAACAAGATGGATTCCCCATACCAAATAGTAACGCGCTAGTTGGGAACGTTTACTGGGGAGAATCCCTAACTGTTGTCACCTACGATTTTCCAGGCCTCAACAGTTTTTAGTGCTAGAAGGAGGGCAGCCAGTGCATGGCTGGCCGAGGAAACCCATTTTCTCGAAATTATTCCACCGGTGACAGCTCTGAAAGCAGTTTGTTTCCCAATCTAACTCTGAAAGAAAAGGGTAAAGAGAATTTGTATTATGTCAATAACGAAGTAGTTGATGATCTGAGAAGATTTACGAGGGCATATGCGAAGAAGATTTGAGGATTACCAATTATTCATGTCTTACCCAGAAGAGAATATCGGAAGAAAGATCACCCTCAATTAGAAGATTCAGTGTTGGTAGAAGACCTTGAAGAAGAACTGGTAGAAGCAGCCCTACAGGAAGTTGTTCAACCTCTGAATCAGTTGGAACGAGATACACCTTACTGTTCACCTATTCATACCCCTGTTCAGTCACTACCTCACTCTCCACTCAAAATCATGGCTAATGTAAACGCAAATCAGCCACCCAACCCACCAAATCCACCACCTTCTTGGAGGGCTAGGTCACGATTAAACCTGACACCTCCTTTGCATTATTTGTGTCAATATTTTGAGAAAATGTTGCCTAAGTTTGACCCAAGTGAAAATATTTTGGTAGATGATCATTTGCAAAGCTTTTACTTGGCTATAGAAGGACTACGGGCTAGAGAACATGAAGATGTAGTCTGTAGATTCTTTCCACATACCCTGAAAGGAGCAGCATCCTCATGGTATTTTGCTCTGCCTGCAAATTCAATCACAGACTAGGACACATTTGAAATAATATTTAGGAGTAAATATGTGCTCCAAAAAACTCATGCAGCTCTAATGAAAGGGTTATGCGCTTTAAAAAAAAGAAAGAAAAGAAAAAGTGCATAGTTTCACTCAAAGGTTTTCTGCTTATCTTAAAAAAAATTCTGTAGCTGATAAGCCCTCTGATAAAGTTCTGATTGAATACTATACTTTAGCTCTAGGGCCTGACTTGGCCATGTTTTCCAAGATGTTAGTCAAACCTACGTTATCAGAAACTTATGAAGAAGTTGAGAGGGTAGAAGCTGAGAAGGAGAGCATAGAAGATTATCCTGTGCAATCGGAAGAAAAAACTTTTGGTAAGAAAGCTTTATTTCTGACTAAGCCTAAGGATGAGCAGTCACATGACTTTGAAGGGATGTTGAAGATGATGCAGAAGCTTTCCAACAGAGTAATAGATTTGGAAAAAGAAAAGGAAGATCAGAAATCTTATAAGCCTTACTATAAAAGGAGAGAGTACAACAATCAATCTAAACCTCCTCCACATAGTCCTGCATCAATGAATTTAACGGAGGTAGGCATGGATAATTTTTGCACCTTTCATCAGCAACCCCATTCTGAAAAAAATTGCCCCTAATGGATAAATTCTATGACATTGGCGATGAATCGGTTATTGGACTCTAAACTAACAGAAACTGATAATGAGGAAGACAAGAATAATCAATCCACATAAAAACAAGAGGATGATGCTATGGTTTTATGGGATTGTGTCTCCATGTTTGATATGGTAGAAGAAGGTTTTCTAAAACATGAGGAGATATCAGAAACAAAAGTGACAACAAGAAGTTAGGGTTTGATAAAAGAAGACAATTCGATACTTCTGAAGATTAAGAAATTTCAGGAGAATATGAAGAAAATACAGAAGAACAAAACATATGATAAAATACATGAATTTACCATTACTAGTCAAGATCCGAAACAAGTCAACATGCCTGTTAAGCCTATTGAAGACAAAGTTGATAATGTCAAGGAAAATCTCAAAGCACCTGAGATGGGGTACGATATTGTGGAGGACATTAAAAGGGATAAGGCAAATATCTCACTGTTTGAAATGTGCAATGTACCTCAACAGAAAGAAAAATTGTTAAAATCACTTGAAGTACCGGAGGAAGAGCTTCCCACTAACAACCAACCTGTAGAAGAAATTGTTGAAGCAAGTGTGGGAGGTAAGGCTAGGTTTAAAACCCCACCATTCCTCTTGAATTTTGAGATTTTAAACCATAATGTGCACAATTGTTTAGTAGACTCAGGGGCATCAGTCAATGTTATGCCACTTTCAGTTTTCAAGAAGATAAATGGACAACCTAAACCAAATACTTGGCAGGTTATTTAGCTAGACAGGACCACTGTGAAAGCAGTCGAGGAAATGGAAGATGTTCTGATTCGCTTATCTGCCAATAAAAGGGTATGCAAGTACATTGATATTGTAGTAGCCGACATCCCTGATGTTTATGGACTTGTTTTAAATCAAGACTGGTTGGTAAGGCTAAATGGATATTTTGCAACAGAATGGTCACATCTGTGGTTGCCTCATAAGGGAAGTCCAAATCAGATAAAAATATTAAGAGAGCCCCACATGAAGCACAATGTTACTCAGTTGGAGGGTAAGAATGAACCAGTGAATTTTGTATCGGGAAATTATTTCATTGAACTAGAACCAGGAAATTACCAAGCTGAAGAAGCCAGCAACATATCTGACACCCAGCTTGATCTCCTTCGATTTTCATGGGTGTTGTGATTGACTGTAAAATAGCAGATTTAGTTTCAGATGTAGTTTTTAATTCAAGTTTCGTAGAACTAGATAATGGGTAGGACTTTTTCAATTTGTAGTCAAGCATAGACCCTCAACTTATAAGTTGCCAGATTACAGGGGTGGGTAGAGGACTGACCAGTTAATGGTTTAGTTCTCAAATTTTATTTTCTTGATTTTTATTTCTTGATTATCTTGTACATAAATAAACTGATTTCTTGGTTTTATTTTTGTTTGTTTTTAGTTAGGGTTTGATTAATTTTAATAAATAATCAAACTTTTGGTTGCATGGAGTTCATCAGAATTCTGGATTAACTAAAATCCTTGATTATAACACAGTGTACTATTGATTTATTTAAAAGAACTTCTTCTAGTTTAGCAGTTTTCCTAAATGGCTATGAACACATTGAAGTCCTACTTAATCCTTGTAAAATAACTCAAGGTCAAAATCCCTAGAATACTATTTCGAGACTCCATCCATCTCACATTTAAAAATGTCTTAGGGAGTGACAGCAAAAGACCCATGGAAAGGAAGCAGGGTAAACAGTATATTATATATAAATGATCCCATGCCAAGAATTGAAATCCAAAAGGAAAATAAGAGTAAAAAATATCCTAAGAAAGAAATATGTATCAAAACAAAGTACTGAACCATATTAGTACAAAATTGCCAAAGTTCTTCTCTGTCTGTGAGCTGAAAATTAAATACATCTCTCACACAAAAGGACACTATGGATAGAGGAGCCTGAATGAAAATTCAGAAAGAAGGCATGCAGGAGGACTCAGAAAGGACAAAAAGTCCAAAAGCACAACAGTGCAAAAGGGCATGGGAATGAGGAACAAAAGAATATTTCTGTTTACCATATGTTACAATCCTGTGGTGTCTAAGCTGGAAACTACCCGAAGATAGAGGTGAAAAATGAAATTCATATTCCTGGCCTCAAAAGAGTTATCTAGACTTTTAAATCTTGGTTCCCATTATCCCTAAATTGGACTATCATCATTGATTAAAAGTACATACATTTTCCATTTGAGAGATCCAGACATCTAGAAGAATTCAACAGGTTGGTTTGATTGTCAAATAGTCTGTTACTTAAGGAAAAAGTTATCCAGAGATATGTGTTCACCAGGTAGTCACCAATTGTTGCAGCTGCAAATTTTTCCCAAATTGTTGTGTTACTTTATTAAACACTAAATGGTCTAAATTTTTCTATTTTCATGATAGGGCGATTGCTGCTGCAAAGAAGATATGTCTAGAAGACAAAGCAGAAGAAAGGAGGCAACAATGAAGGAAGAGAAAGAAATGAAGAAGCAGAGATGAAGAAAGTGAAGGAGAAAGTGAGGGTTTGAGATCTCAACAGATCAATAGCAGTAGAGGCCCAGGCTTGGGAAAAGTTCATCAGCGACCAAACTGGTCCCTCTTTATAAAAGTGCTATTAAATTTTAGTTTAATGTAACATATTGTACAACACTCACTAAAAGACAAAATTGTGGGATTGAACGGTTGAGGGATCCCAAAGGTCACCGGGGGGCATCCCAAAGGTTTCGCTATTTTGTATAAATATAGGAGAGTTAGATGTAGAGAAATGAATTTTTCCTAGATAGATTTGTGAGAGCATGTTGTAAGAAGAACTATTTCCTTTTGCAATAAAGAATTACAAGTTTCCTTGTTGGAGAAAGCTTAGTGGAATTTTTCAAATGCTGTGTTATGGATCTGTTGAATGTGAACTATTTCGTTTTCATCTTATGTCCATTAACTGTGAGATTGTTCTAACTCTTTGAACCTATGTTCTTGTTATGAATGCACTCTAGTTTATTCTATGAAATTTCCACTGTGAGTAATTAAGGCTTTTCATAAACAATAAGCTATCTTGTTGTTCATTTATCTATTAATGTTCATGTGTTTTGAAATAAGTAACAGCTATCTGTGATTTTTCTTAATGCATGCGCATAAATACATTACTCATTGATAAATGCTAATCTTTCTCCCTAGGGATAGGTTAGATAGTTATTTTTAGTTTCTTGTTGTGTGTGATTTAGATGCGAGAGAGTTAAGACGAGAGGTAAGAACCTGCACATCACATTGTGACCGCTCCTCGTATTCTCTATCAATCTACATTCTTAGATAGGTACTTGCACATCATACTTAAATTCAAAAAACTAAAATATACACGGTGGACAAGGCCGTAACCGGTAAAACCTTTATTTTGTTACTTGACCTACGGTAGCCAGACCGTAAACCGGACGGATTCCTCATACCAAACAGTAACGAGCTAGTTGGGAACATTTACTAGGGAGAATCCCTAACTGTTGTCACCTACAATTTTCCAAGCCTCAACAATACCACCCCCTTTTTTCACACTCTCTCGATCTCTCACCTAAGCCCCTATCTCTCTCTCTCTCTCTCTCTCTCTCTTTGAGCAATCCAAAACTTATTTTTAGATATTGGTTAGCTCCTGCATCTTTTCCTTCAAGAATTCACACTCTTTCACGTTTTCTACTCTCTCTCTCTCACGTCATCTGTCTCTCTCCCCTTAAACTAAACACCTACCCATCCCTTTCTTTCTCTCTATATCCCTCTTCTATTCCATCATTATCCCTCTCTTGGTCTCTCACACACTCCTACCACTAACTAGCACTACCTGATCTCTCTTTCTATAAAACCCTAACCTCCAACCTCTCTCTCTCTCACTCTCGCTCACTTTCTCTCTCTTTGCATCATTGAGGAATCCAAAAATCCATAGTAGATATTGGTTAGGTTTTTCCTCTTTTCCTTCAATACTTCACACTCTTTGATGTTTGTTACTCTCTCTCTCATGTCATCTGTCTATCTCCCCTTCCACTAACCATCTCCCCATCCCTTTCTCTCTCTCTATATCCCTCTTCTACCCCCTCATTCGCCCTATCTTCATCTCTCACCTAATCCTACCACTAACCACCTATTAACGCCCCCAAATATTGGCTTCAAAGTCATCAAAAAGGGGATGGCAGTCCAATCCAAGAGTTTCAAAAAAACCTACGAAAGAGTCTTCCCAGTTCCCATTCATTTGGAAAAACTGCCTCAAATGGATAAATGCCTCTGTTGGATGTATATGAGTTTTTCTCATAGGTGAGGAGAAGGTTTGAAGTGATTATTTATAAAAATTAAACTTGAAAGGTGGTGTGAAAACCTAAGGGGAAATGAGTTAATTGATTCAAATAGGGAAACCTACTTGATAGCTCCTAAGTCCTTTTACTTGATCTTGTAATTAAGCAGGATGCAGTGAAAAAAAAAGAACAAAGCTTTAGTTTCTTAAAACATCCCCATTGATATGATTCAAATAAAAGCATTACTCAACCAGATCAATCTAATATTTAAAACCAAGTATTGGAAATGATTAAAAACAATTAGTGAAAATTCTATCAAAGTGTCAGCATTAGTGAATACTGATAAATCACAAAGGAGATATATTATAATAGAAGTGCTGAACAAATCTGGATCATCCTATAACAACAACTTAGCATAATAAAAAAATTTATTATGATCAATTAACCTTTGCAATTATAAATACCCAGAATATATTAACAAAAGATTGAAATTAAAGGAAACACATGTGAGATAAGAAAACTTAAACTCATTTTTACACCAAGATCCAAATGAATAACATTGTCCATCTTGAATTATAGGTAGGAAAACCCTTACACCACTTGCCATCAAAGGCATAAAGTTAACAAGAACTGGTACGAGCACATTCCACCAGGGTTCGACAAGGTGTCCCCCCTTTTTTCCTCTAGTCAACGGAAAATGAATACAAAAAATAGTGATCATTAGAGGAAATTTGGGGTCTAAAATGGGCCTTATAAGAAAACGTGCCAAAATAAGTTTTTGTGAGTTGGAATTCAAGAACCAATAGAATTTCAATAAAATAAGTCAACCATAATGGTTGAATTGACATATTTGTCATTAAAAAAACTACTTTTTTTGTTCGTATTTTCGACATATCTCATTGTGTTTTTACTCAAATTTCGATCAGGAGAGCTCGTTGGATGCGGAATTTGATTCCGCATCCAATGAGTACCCACACTGCATACTTTTGATGGACCTCGCTACCCCAAAAACAAGAAATACATGAAAAAATGTGATGATGATGTCATCATCACATTTTTTCAGGTATTTCTTGTTTTTGGGGTAGCGGGGTCCGTCAAAAGTATGCATTATGGGTACTCGTTGGATACGGAATTAAATTCCGCATCCAATGAGCTCTCCCGATCGAAATTTGAGTAAAAACACAGGGAGATATGTCGAAAATACGATCACAAAAAGTAGTTTTTTTCTTTCTTCCTCCAAAATTAATCAATATTATTTTATTATTTTATTATTTTCCTTAGGAGGCCCATTTTAGACCCCAAAATTCCTCTAATAAGGAAGATCCACAAAAGAGAAAAGATCTCATAAATAGAAGAAAATACTAACTACCTTGACTAAGATTAGTGAGATAGTCCTTCCATTTCATGAGACTTCCCACATTTCTGCAACATTAGGGTAATTAGCATGCTCCAACTGGAGTTGAGATTTACATAAGTAGGATCTAATCTCTTTGCTTTGAATTTTCGACCAGCTATCTAAGAATCATTGCAAGGTATAATTCAAATATTTTGGAGTATACATACGTGACCAGAAAGTAGAGATATTATTTGAGTAGTATCTCGAATTAACTAAGTTGACTAATCTCTCTGCTCATCCACTTCAACGATCCTTAGCTTAGCTGGCACTAAAAGTACCAACTTAGAAAAAAAATACATGACGATGGTTTCCATGTAACCATCAATCAACATCCATTTCCTTTCAAAAATGTTCTCCCCCTTCTCAGTCATGTGTGAGACTTTGTCACAAGAAAGTTCCCATGACTTTATATATATGTGAGCCCTCATGAGTTTGAGTGAATCCAGTAGAGGAATAGTTTGAGGGTTGTTTTTCAAATGAAATTTCCATTCATAGAGTTGTTCATAGACCGTGTGTTCCTTCTTTCTTTTATCAATATGGTCTTCCAAAATGTGTGATAAATGCTTAAAGGAATTGTAGTCATATTGTATTTCATTTAAGACTTGGAAGAACAGAGTTTGTGTCTGCCTCAAACTTTCATTAGTAGTAGTGGCTTCATATTGAAACTCTTGCACTGTCAACCTCCAAAAGGAATAATAAGCATCTTGATTCTTACATTGCTCCATTTGTAATTTGATATATTCAAGCATAGTATCTTTCTCAATCACCTCACTTTCTGTTATGGTCTTCTGTTGTGATAGTTGTTGAATATGGTCTTGTAAATTGTGCAACTCCAACTGATTTTGAGATTTGAGCTAGCACAGGGAGCATTAGGTATAATGGTATACATATAACCCGATTGGGCGTAGATGAGATCAAACTGTTGTGCCTTCAGGATGGCTTCCTCCTCGATTTGTGGTTGCTCATATGAAACGTCCTTAGCGATGGGGGGGAGTAAGGTTTTGAAAAAACAATCTAGGAAAATTCTATCATCTAAATGGATCTTACACAAGCTACGATGACAACGCCATTCATGGATATGATCCATGTTATGGGTAGTTGTGTTTTGTATATAGGAAAATAGAATTTCCACACCGTCATCATATAGAATGGGTAACTAGAAGTACGGGAGAAACATCGAGGCTAACGAGGAAAATTCTGTGTAAGTGGTGTGAGGCAATTCAATGTACCATTTGGTTGCAACACTTGTGAGTGCATGCCAGAATAACTGCAATCGGACATAATCATCCACTATGTTGTTATATGAACACCATAAGTGGAATGACATAATATGGTTTTGGGGGTCTTCTCCTTCCTTACCCTCGAACTTAGGGATTTATAAAGGGATCCTGGTAGGCATAAGAGGCCATAATGGGTTATGCTGAATGGGGTAATTGGTCAACCATGCCAAATCAGGTATATTGAGACTACCAATAAAAGGTAGACTAGAACCAAGAGTGGATTGGGAAGGGCCAACAATGTTATCGGAGCCAGCAAGAATGTAGTTCCCGTGGATGACTTGGGGTGGGTAAGGTTGACTTCCAAAAATAGCAGTACTCACTGGGATGCTAGGAATAACTAGAATGGAAGTGGAAGGGCCACTTTCCACATGCATGAATGGTGGTATGGTAGGAACCACGGTGGTTGGAGTGGGGAAACCACTAGTGGGCAGTGGACCAACAATAGTGTGTGCGCCGGAGAAGGACCCACTAGGACCAGGACTTGTCAGTCTAGTGGAAGGGATACCCATAATGATTGGTGGAACGGGCACCAACCCGCTACAAACTGTCGCCTCTGAAAGGGATCAGGATGTGCACCATCCATGTGGTTAGATGGGGAAGTGAAAAAGGTAGGTTTGGTATGAGTGCAAGCAAACTCCTAGATACAAGATGGAAGCCCCTAAAAAATTGTATCCTATGTAGGGTGATGAAATCCCAGTCAAACAATACGAAATGGAAGAACAATAGGCTAAGAGAATCCCACTACCAAGAGGGACCTCGGGTAAGAGAGCCCTAGATAGAATGGAAACTAGGATACCTCTTTCATGACACGTCTGGAGTGGTTTACTGGCACTTCATTCCTTTGGCCCTCGACACCTAATATACTCTAACATGCATAAGGAGGACTATGAAGGGTTAGCCTTCGGTGCAGAATGGAGTGTGGTATTGCACCCTGACTTCCAGAACCCCTTTGTTGTGGATTACTCTCGCAGAGTGGGGGGGCCTTCGAAAAAATGGTCATGGCCGTGTCAACAAGTACAAGAGTATTTTGGTCCCCTGATGGACAACAACTATGTCTCAAAATGTGAGTGACAAAGGGTTTTTGTTTGGATGCCTATCCCCAATGTCCTAACTTAGCTACAAGATTGTTTTGGTCGTCAAATGAGGTTACAATGTTGATTGTATTAAGTTAAATTTTTATGCTAGCTTGGGGTCATGAACCAAGCATTTTGTCTTTAGGGTGTGAGATGTGTGCAAATGATGTGTATAAACCCCAACGATCTCACGCTCAAGACGCCAAAAATATAGATAAATAACAATAAATGATAGTAAATATCATGCAAAATCACAACTAATTCTTCCTGAACATAAAATAAACACAAGTAAATGAATGCCTAAGGAACTGACAAAGGTGTAGGAAACACACAGGGGGTCTCAACTATGAAGCTCGACTTAAGGTGCTCACATACAAGGAAAATAGGACCATAAAATGAACCAAGGGGCTATAATGGATCAGATCTGGACAGAAACAGGTCAGGAAGGGGTAAAACACATACAGAGGGTCTAGTACAAGGATCTCAAACATCGAAAAGGATTTAAAAACTGCCAGTCACACTTGTTGGTGGAACAAGTGCGGTTGAGGTCACACAGAACTGAGAAACAGTCACGATCGGGGCAGAAAAACTACCGAGAGACTCAAGTTGCACAAAATAGGGGTTAATGTGCGACATGTCGTACAAAAATGGGTCACAATAGCGACTGAAGTTGCTTCGAGAGCCAGGACAAGTGCTATCTGAATTTCTGGTCTAGGTCGCACTTATCGGGGGAAAAGGTGCGACCTAGGTCGCACTTATTAGGAAAAAGGGTGTGACCTGGTCGGAGCTTTCTGCCGAATAAGTGCGATCTAGATGAAACTGATTTTTTTTTGGAAAAACACTGCCGACTTGGACCGAGGGGTAGGCACTGAGGCAAGGCTAGTTCAGATTTGCCGCGAAGGGGCCAGATCTGTGATGGCTGAAGGCACCCAAGAAGAACAAACCAGTAGACACACCTTCAAAATAAAATATCTAAAAGGATCGACCGGGTGGAGTCGCCAAGAATGTAGTGGGGATTTCTCCCGTACTACGTGCAAAAGTACCTACCCTAGATCATCCAGATCATAGGGTAGAATTCAATGGTGAAAAGTGTTACTCGACTTTGACTAACAACAGTAAACAATAACACTATTTTTATTTTTTAGATATATTCGACTAACTAATGCAACACAAGAACAAAAAAAATATCTTTCTTTTGAAGTTGGGCCATTGTAGCCATTCGAGAGATGGTCTCGTAGGTCCACTGTTTGGGTCTCCAATCCAATCCACTAGTGGTTGTCAAATAGGGGAAATGATCCAAATGGGTATGGATAAAGCTCGACATACACCATGGGAAATGATATGGAAAAATATGGGGATAATGGCAAAAGGTTTGGGAGTGAATGAATGAATGACAAAAAGTGTGACTAAAAGTGTTTTTGGGGAGACCTTCACAATGTATTTATAGGATGGTCCAAGGTTTTTTGGTCCATGGTATTTATCTATGGTTTTTTACCCATTCTCATTTTTTAGGGTTTTTTGGTCCTTTCTGGAGAGAGTGGGGATAAATCACAATAAATGCTCAACTTCCCTTCATTTATGGGGAATGAATAATAATGTTTTGGACCATATTTGTTGGAATTTTAGTTGTGAAGGTCAAAATGGAGGAAATAATGGTGAGAATATGATGTATGACTATGCTTTAGACCATGAGGAGCTAGGTGAACAATTTTTAGTGTTAACATGCATCAACTCGACTCAACAAGGTGCAACCACCATTCACACAAGTGTGCAATCATAGAGAAATATGGAAATATTGAAGTAGGGATTGAGAGAATGGGAGGAGAGATGGGTCACGAACAGTAGCAGCCTCCTATATGCAATAAAAAACTCAATTAAGCTCCAAATGAGAGGTTAGGGTGGCCTCTCCAACATCCAACTTGGATGAGAATCTCACCCTCTTGAAATTGGCTCACTAGCAGGGAAAGTGAGCACTCACCGTGTAATGGACAAGCTAGTGTTTTCGAAAATTCCAAAGGAAAATTATCAAATGATCAAAATCCATTCTCATTTCCCATGAATTTTTTTTAAACCATCCTAAGGTCCTCAAAGGTAAAATTTCCTCCCATAGGATTCCTCCAACTCATCCTTGATGTTTAGTAACCTCCATTACATGTGCCCTTCTCCCCCTTCTCCCCATCCCTTCAACTTCCTCTAAATTCAAATTGCTTCCACCAAACCCCAAGTCTGCCCTATTGAAGGTTGTTTTTAGCCTTGACATGTCAGATTGTCATAGGTTTGCAATCAGGTATGGTTTGTCATAGAATATTTCATCATTGTTGTCATAAAACATAGGGAATCTCTCTCCAAGTGGCACCTAGTTTCTTCCTAGCCTCTTCCTCTTCCATGGGGAGTTATTCCTCTTCACCTATTCGAATCCTTGGGCTGATGATATTATACTTGACACCTCTTCACCTTCCAAGAACATTCCATTGCTCATAATCTTGAATTTGAGTTTAAGTCATGACATGTGTAAGGAAGAATCTAGCCACCCAATGTCTGGACATGAACCTCCAAATGTCCTCATTAAGAAACACCACTTTATTTTCTCCATATTTATTATTTGTATGACCCAATTTAATGTGTAAATGACAAACTAAGGTTCTCTTGGGTCCAATAGCTCCCTTATTACAATATTTAATGCCTCCTCCTCGACCTAGGGAACTAGTAGGTGGTTGAAACATTGCTAACTAGTAGTCTCATTGGGATGGGGACATGACAATTAAGGATTATGTCACATTGCGACATTGCTCAAGGGTTATGCAGTATTGCGAGAATTCCCAAAATGTGACATATTAATTATGTGACATATAATGTTAAAAAAATTTCATGTTGCATTGTGAACTATGACCATGTGGTTTAGTAAAGTCAACCATGATTAACTATGGTTAAATTAAAGTCAAGGAATGTTAAAACCAAAGTTAACCATGGTTAACTAAAGTCAAAATGGATTGCTAAAGTCAACCATGATGACTATGGTAAATCGAGAGTCAAACATGGTTGACCAAAGTTAGTTATGGTTTGCTATAGTGTCTATTATATACTGACACAACTCAAGATGCGACACATTAACAGTGTCACATTCAACATTCATCAAGGGTCATGTTACATTGGGATTTTATCAAGAGTTACATTGCATTCAACATTGATAAAGGGTTATGTCACATTGTGATGTTTGGCAAACATGGCTAACCAAGGTTCACCATGGTTAACTAAAGTCAAACATGACTTGCTAAAGACAACAATGGTTGATTATGATCAAACTAAAATCAAACATGTTTTATCAAACTCAGTCATGTTCGCTACAATGTTTGGTATATGGGTGACACAATTCAATATGCGACACATTAATTATTATATAATTAATTATTTTGGAAAGAAGTCGGCGGAAGTGGCTAACTATGACTAGATAATCTGAATTGGGCAGTCGGTGATTCCATTTTGGAAAGAAGTCGAATATTTCAAGGAATATCGAATTCGGCTGGCCACATTGGTGGGAGGTACAGAGAAAGCTGCCATGGTGTTGAAGGGAGCAGTGACGTTTATCAGCATTAGCACCAACGACTTCATTACTAATTATTTTCTGGAACCAATTCGGCCATCCCACTTTACAGTTTCCGAATACATAGATTTTCTATTGCACACATTGTCTGCGTATATTGAGGTTCGAATGTTTCACTCAAATTTGTGTATAAGCCAAACAATTGTGACCAAATATTGAATACATTTTTGTTGAAATTATTGTTGCAGGAGTTGTACAGTTTGGATGTGCGTAGGATTGGAATAATAAACCTGCCTCCTTTAGGCTGTCTACCCGTTCAAAAAACGCTGAGAATCAAAGTAGGAGGAGAATGCGCAGAGGAAGTGAATGAGGCCGCAGCTGAATTTAATGCAAAACTCATATCGACCATTGATGGACTGAAACCTAAGCTCCCTGGACTCCAAATTGTTTCTCTCATATATTATGACATTGTTTTAGACGCTATCAAAGATCTAGCGAAATACGGTACGGTGAAGTTATTATTTGTTTATATATTAATAATCTTTGCTTCTGTGGTCAGAAAAATTCAAGATTGTGTAAAGATGCTATAACATGTGTTCAGATCAAAATGCTTCTCAGTATATATTATTTTAATTTTGGATTAATCCTAATTCTGAAGCTCTTTGTATAAATTCGGTACTCTGATTTCAGTGGAGGGTGTTAATTTTGCAGGATTTGAATTAACGGAAAGAGCTTGCTGTGGCACTGGTTCCATTGTATTCGGTTACCTGTGCAACGAGGCGACGCCGTTTACATGCAGCGACGCGTCGAAATATGTATTCTTCGATTCCATTCATCTCACTCAAAAGTCTTACGCGATCAGCTGCTGTGAATTCATCAGAATGAAACATAACACGTTGCATTCAAATAAGAAGTCATGCGTGTACTGTAATTCTCCAGAAATTGCAAGATGTAATTCTCCTCGATAAATCCAGTCGTTGTTTATTGGTAAAATATTGTTGTGAACCGACACCATATTGTTTACAACTATCAAAATAGTAATATTGTTGTGAACCGACACCATATTGTTTACATCGCCCACAATACCATTGAATACCATATTTTAAAATCGCCCCGTTTTGCGGCGGTTTTCAGAAACCACAAGGATACGATATCTACTCCATTGAATACCATATTTTAAAACCACCTAAATCGTAAAAATCGCTATTTGAACAATAAAAACTGCTATTTCAGTATTTTTCTTCTACCAAATTCCAACGAATAAGGTGAGTTTTGGTTGTTTCTTATCTAAATATTTATGTATGACCGACGGTCGAAAGGAAGTTGCTCTTCAGGTTCCGTCTACGAATTTTTAGGTTTTTATATTAAATATTAAAAAAATGATCGTTTAAATGCACCACATTAAATATTAAAAAAATGATTGTTTAGAGATTAAGGTTGATCACTTTTTTATAGTATATTTCTTACACCACATTTTCTTCTTCTAATAATAATAATAATTTAATCTATTTTTAGGTGTATGAGATCTGTTTATGTGTTTAGTGACCATCTCTACAGAATGACTCCTTTAGATTTTGACTTATAACAGCTTAGGAGGAAACACATGTTCTTGTAGGCCCACTTAGACTCTGCATCTACTTAAATTTAGATATAATAATACTTTTTTCTATTATGAATATTCTATATATGACCATTTAAAATTTTAAAAAAATAAATTATTTTTAATATGTTTTAAACTTTATTTATATACACATAATAATAACATTAATACTATTATATATATATATATATATATATATATATAATATGAAAAATATATTAATTTTTGAGATAATTGTATCATATATATATATATATATGGGTAACAACAACTCTGAGAGAGTTAATTAGACTAAACTATTCACTAAAATAGGAAATGTAACAACAAAATCTCCCAACCACTTGAGCTACATCTCATATATATATATATATAACTTTTTAAAACATCTCTCAACAAAATCTCCCAACCACTTGAGCTACATCTCATATATAGACTAAACTATTTCACTAAAATAAGAAATGTAACTAAATCTCTCAACCACTTGAGCTACATCTCATATATATAAAACTTTTTAAAACATATTTTAAATATTTATTAAATATATATTTATTAAACATATTTTAAAATGACCGACAGTCGAAAGGAAGTTGCTCTTCACGGGCGGTCTACGAATTTTTAGGTTTTTATATTAAATATTAAAAATATGATTGTTTAAATGCACCTTGTTCTTTATAAATGTACAAAATTAATTGCTTGTTTTTTATAAATGTACAAAATTTAGTGCTTAAATGCATTTTGTTTTTTATAAATGTACAAAATTAATTGCTTAAATGTATTTTGTTTTTTATAAATGTACAACATTAATGGCTTAAATGCACCTTGTTGTTTATAAATATACTAAAAATTTGTTAGGTTGTAGTATTTAATTTTGGCATTGTGATACATTTTTCAATTAATATGATATTAATAATGAATTATTTAATGTATATAATCTTTTTATTTATAAGTATTGTTGGTGTGTTTTTTTGTATTTTTATAACTTATTTATTTATTTAATTTTTAATTTGAATATGAATTTATGATTTTCTGGTGTTTATTGCCTTGTTCATTATTGACTTAGAAAGCATTTGATAAGAATCTATAGGGCCTTTCAAAAATGTGAAGTAGATGTGACATTGTGTAGAATGATTATAATTTGATGCTTGAAAGTTTTTTAAGAAATATGCCAAGGAATGTATGATAGATTCAAGTTTAAGATAGATTTATGTTAATTTTAGTTTTTATAGCTTTTATGTAAAATTTAAAATTAAGTTGACATATATTACATCTCCTCCATAGTGAAATGCAAAAGTACTTCACTCTTATGCAATGGATCATTTTACTTATAAACTCATGAATTTATGATAAATTAAAACTTAATATTGTTTTTTCTAATTTCTCTTACTTAAAATTTAAGGAATTTTTAAAATAATTAATAATATTAGCAATTTAATTTTTCAAAATTATTATTTTCTTGTAACTTTGATATGATGATGAGTATATTTAAACCAATTTTTATGGATACACACACACACACATATATATATATATATATGATGGAAAAGTGTTAAGAAAGGCATTCCTAAATTACTAATGAGTTAAAATGTTAAGAATGTTTGAAATTGCATTTTAATGTGGGTATAACCAAGGCATTTTACCACAAACTGATTTCCATCAACTAATTAAAACATAAAGATCATTATGAATTTTTAGAGATTAAGGTTGATCACCTCCTTATAGTATATTTCTTACACCACATTTTCTTCTTCTAATAATAATAATAATTTAATCTATTTTTAGGTGTATGAGATCTCTTTATGTGTTTAGGGACCCTCTCTACAGAAGGACTTCTTTAGATTTTGACTTATAACAGCTTAGGAGGAAATACATGTTCTTGTGGGCCCACTTAAACTCTGCATCTACTTAAATTTAGATATAATAATACTTTTTTCTATTATGAATATTCTATAAATGACCATTTAAAATTAAAAAAAAAATATTATTTCTAATATGTTTTAAACTTTATTTATATACACATAATAATAACATTAATACTATATATATATATATATATATAATATGAAAAATATATTAATTTTTGAGATAATTGTTATATATATATATATATATGGGTAACAACAACTCTGAGAGAGCTAATTAGACTAAACTATTCACTAAAATAAGAAATGTAACAACTAAATCTCTCAACCACTTAAGCTACATCTCATACATATATAACTTTTTAAAACATGTTTTAAATATTTATTTAATATTTATTATAAATTAATCATGTATGTAAAAATTAAAATAAATAAATTATATAATTAAAATAAATATTAATTTCATATATATATAAAATTAATTAATGTAAAATTTCAATATAATATCAACCAAATTATAACCATTAATAAGAAGAATAACATATTCATTATATCTTTTTAATTATTAAATCTTTATGTATGCAAGTTGTTCGAAGTGAACCGATAGTTTCTTTGACATTTTTTTGTATTGTACTCATTTTGTTTTTTCAAATTCAATTCCTGTATTTAACATTAATTATTTAATTAAGTTGTAAATAAAACGGCTAACCTAGATTTTTCTTTATTATTATAACTTAATACCTTAATAGACACTCGTCATATCCGTCCTCTCTATATTTTCCTTTATTATTTTAACTTAATACCTTAGAAGCCACTCGTCATTTCCGTCCTCTCTATATTTTCATCGCTGGCTTCATCCTCATCCACACTGGAGTCTTGGTTTTCTTTGCGTGAGTTCCGATATTTTCATGTTATCCAGAGAGTCGAGACTGACACCGAGAATATTGAAAGTTAAAAGATATTGATAAATCCAATCCGGAAGGACTTCCCGTTTTATACAAATCAGGCGAGGATTGTAATCAATTAATCATATTCTACATAATTTAATTAATTGCACGGTAATTAGGTATATATGTGATAGGTGAGAGTAGGGTGAACCTTAGGATAAGGCTAGAGTTGTGATAAGGCTAGAGTTGTGTTCCTATCTCTATAAATAACACAATGGGATGTCATTCACTGAGTAAATTTGTAATCAGGGAATACAAAATGAAAAAAAAAATACAAGAGGTTTCACCTGGTTGGACACCATTGTAACCCATGTTGGCACCCCTTCTAGTACTACCACATCAGACATCACCTATATATGGAATTTCACTTCCATGTCACTTGAGAATATCAAAAGTATCCAAGAAAAACATAAAACCATCTTTAGATAATATAATCCACGGTCTTATTACTACAGAGGCATTACACACAATGCTCGTGAAGATTACTTTTTATTACCTAGGTTGTAGGATAGTACAACTAAGGGAATGATCGATCCTCCTTAGTCAATTCCCTGAGAGGTTGGGATTAGTAGCATTGTTGGAACCTGCAAGTATATCAAAGAGCTATTGTACCTAACATTCCCTTCCCCTTAAGAGCCTAGAATCCCTATCCTTTACGAACAACCTGTGAAATTCCTACATAACGTGTACTATTAAGAATTAGGGCATTCATTTGGTGTAGTAATATATGGATGAGATTAAAAAAAATTGTGTCCTACCTACACTCTTATTGTATACCTATCTCAAAAAACTCCTTATGTCATTCTGATTGTATTGGTACAACTCCTATCATCACCCTTTCCATAGACCCACACAGTGTAGACCCTTAGTTCCAACCCATCTCAACAACATCCTTGACATGAGTTGATTGCATTGGTACCACTCTTCCATAGCCCCTTTTTTGTACCTTCTCCTATGACTACCACTCAAGGAACTTAAATCTCCCACAAAATTTCCCACCTAGAAGCACTCTACAATGAGTTGTAAAACAAGTTAGGCTACAATCAGTTGTGTACTCTACAAATCTTGATGGAATCTAGACCAAGTTAACCAATTCATGACATATTTTCCTTCATCATGTTTGATAAACACAGAGTTAGATCAGTATTCCCACAAGGAAGTGGTTTAATCATCCAATCCCCCTACGCCCCACTCCACTCTACTTGTCCATGGTCTGATGTTAAGAACCCGTGTCAACCCTTCTCTTTATTTCATTAGTATACTTTTGGTGGGCGCATATGCTTTGTAAGTCATCCCATGAGTATATTATATTATCCGACATTCATGGGGAGTAATAGTTGTTTAGATTAGACTTATTATTTAAGCACGTGTTAAGGCAAATGAAGGCATCCACGAGTTATTTTGTAATAAGCTTGGTCAAAGGAGGTTTCCCCCTCGAAGTGGTTTGCTATCAATACAACTCCTTCTGTGCTCTGTTATATCATGCATTTTCATTATTTATTGCCGGAGGTTTCTCACCTTTGGTATCAGGGCACTTTCTTGGGCTCATCGGGTGGAATTTTTGCCAATTTTTTTTCTTTTGCAATGCTTCCTGTCGCAATGATTATTGCAGTAGTGATTCTTCTTTACATTTGTATTGTTCATTTCAATTGCAACTTTGGATCAGGTAATAACCCCTATAGGATTAACCGTGGGAAGTACTTGGGCATAGCCCTAAAACGCATTGTGAGGAGTACCATAGAAACCCTGAAGTAGTTGGAAATTGAGAGGGCCTACCAAGTGAAAAGGGAAACGACCCCTGCCCGATTGACAAGTTCCCACTCGTGAGGTAAACTAAGAGATGTCGTTTGTGGAAAAGAGGTTATCAGTTTTACCTGAGTCATGGAGTGGTGGGTACTATCCCAATATGCAAGTTGTTAGACAACATTAGTGGCCAAGTGAATCCCTTCAACCTTTAAGAAGTCGAACATATGTGGGGTACATATCTATTTCCAGTTGATAAAGAACAGATTGCATCTATCTTCTTTTTTTAGATCTGTTTCCTTTGAAAAATCACTGGAACCCCTGTAATTCCATTCTGCATATTTCCTTCCTTGAAGACCCTATACCAAATTCCACTTCCTGAAGCCCAAAATTCAACATTTGTCTATTTTTAGGGTTTTCCATAAATTTTTCGATTCTCACCCAATCGCTTTCAATTTTTTCCACAGTGTTCATTTCCTAATTCTGCTTCATTGTCCCTCTTTGAAATTTTTTCCCATTCTTTCACCATGCTTATGAAATTCTCATGTTTTGCTTCCCTGTCTCTCAGAAAGTGTCCAAAACCTAGTCAAACCCCAATTACCCTCTCGAGTTTTTTCCAACTCCATATTTTCCTTTGTTATTTTTTTTATCCATTTCCTCCCAAAAAACCTCCTGGATATGGTTTTCACCCATGCCGGAGCAAACAAACAAATGGAAGATGAAATTGCTTCCCTCAAGACCAAAATCCAAGATCTGGATGAAAAATTTCTCGGCCTCCATCTTCAGCATTCAACCATGAACAATAGACAACAACCCGAGTCTTCTACAGACACTGGGTTCTCTTCTTCCAACAATTTTCATGGGTCAAAGATTGATTTTACTTGCTTCAATGGTGATGATATGACTAGATGGATATACATGGAAGAACAATATTTCAGCCTGCATAACACTTTTGATGTCAACAAAGTCCCACTTGCATCCTTTCATTTGGAACATGAATCCCTTTAATGGTTGTGTTGGTACATCAAGCCTCATAAAGAGCCAAACTAGATAGTTTTTTTCCAACTCCTTTTGCAACGATTTGGCCCTAGTTCTTTTGATGACTTCATAGGAGAACTCACTAAACTTCATCAAACTGGCACTGTGAGGGAGTATCAAATAGAATTTGAGAAACTAGCCAATCACATAGAGGGATTGTTTGATGCATTCTACATGAGTTGTTTTATCAGTAGTATGAAGGATGCAATCCATTCTGAGGTTAAAAATTTTCGTCCCAACAAAATGATGGAATCCCTAAGGTTGGATAAGTTGGTGGAGGACAAGATCATAGCTCAATAGCACTCCAAATCCACTTTTGTTCCATTCAGAAATATTGTTCCCCATAGACCTCCAATCATGCCAACTCCTAGAACCGCTCTTATCAAGCATTTGTCTGAAGTCAATATGCAGGCACGTAGATAAAAAGGGCTTTGTTATCATTGCAATGATAAATTCACCCGGGAACATCGATATGTCAAGCAAAATCTCTATCTCTTGGGTGTGCATTCTCCACATGCACCTGAAATTTATGATGATAGTCAGGATCCATTAGATGATGAGGATGAAATCAATAGTTTCTTGTTGACCCTCCTACTTAAGACGACCATCCAAATATATATCTTCATGCATTAGCCAGAGTCACAACCCCACAAACCATGCATATCAAGGGTTTCTTCAAGAAGCTCCCTCTTATAATACTCATTGATTCTGGTAGGACTCATAACTTCATTGACCCTTGGATCCACAAATAGGCTGATTATTTTGTCCATCCTTGCTCCAACTCTGAAGTCATGTTTTCCAATGGGGCCACCTTACCTTGCAAAGGGAAGTGTCGTAATTTGTTAATCTCTATTGGAGATTATAACTTGCGCTCTAAAATGTTTTCCCTGCCCTTAGGTGGATGTGATATGGTTTTGGGCACTTAATGGTTATGCACACTTAGACCCATCTTATGGAATTCTGCTGAAATTTGGATACAATTTTTAGTAAATGGGAAAAGACACACATTGAAGGGTTTACAACCAGGGTTTCTTAGCATCATCAATTCACATCACATGGAAAATATCCTTAAGAAGAATTCACATGATGTCATTGCTCAGCTCCATTTCATTTAGAGGAAACCTTCAATAGTCTCCACCTCTCCCTTGTATCTACAAAAAATGTTGGATTGATATGCATATGTCTTTGAAGAACCAGTGGTATCGACACCTTCAAGACCAGATGACCATCATATTTTGCTCCTTCCTGAAAGCGTCCCTCCCAACATTAGTCCCTATCGCTACATGTTTCACCAAAAGACAGAGATTGAGATGCTCGTTTGAGACTTACTAAAGCAAGATATTATTCTCCATAGTACGAGTTCCATTTCTTCACCAATTATTCTTGTCCAAAGAAAATATGGGTGATGGCGTCCTTCCATTGACTTTTGAGCACTTAATCACATCACAATGAAGGACAAGTTTCCAATTCTTATTGTTTATGAGCTTCATGGTGCTCTTTTTTTTCTCCAAGTTGGATTTGTTAGGATTATTATTAATCTTTTCTTTGACCACATTAGTGTATTTGTTGATTTCCCTATCTTAGTAGGTCTTCATCACTTCACCATTGCATGGGGGAAACATCTACCACTTACTGCACATGTTTGCATGCATTTTGGTGCTCCAGGGATCAATCCTTATAATTTAAGAATCCACTTGGAGTGTCACCAGCAGTGTCTAGCAGTTGAATCCAGTAGTTATTCATTCATGTCTACTTGTTCTTCAATCCCCATGAGTTAGATCACTTCTAGTGTGTGTAGCGCCAGTTTTCATGATTCAAGGGAATATAGGCGTCTTTGTTCACCTACCCTCTTGAGTTAACTGGTTGTGAGCCTTTGTTCACCTACTCTCTTTAGTTAACTGATTATTAACTATTTTAGTGATATGGAATTGCACTAGTTAGCTCTAGTGGTGATTTTCCAACATTGAGTTAATGATCCGGATTTATGCAGGAACGCAATAGAATACAAAAATAACCATAGAAACAAATATGCAGCGGAAATAACACTTCATTTCATTAATCAATAACTGAAACTAGTTTACATACAAAATGGAAATAAACTAGCTAGTGTCGGTAGCTTATCTCTGAGAAGAGATGTGGTGGCTACATGCCTCTGAACTCTGTGTCACAATGAGGCTCAATGGCCTATATATTATTGAGAAACAATGGAAACCCTACACATCCAAAAACCTAACCCTAGGAGGTGAAATGCCTTAATGTGGGCCCCGTTGGGTAACTTGGTACATCAATTTCCCGGGGTCGTAACTTTAGCATACTACCTCCTTTTGACGCGCATGATACATCGTTAGAAATATTTGTTTAAGGACTACATCCATAAATGACAAATATTGAGTCTAGAACGGACTCATATTTGTCGGACCATTCGATGCTGAAAAAATGTCGTTTAGGGCCTCAAAATGGCTCCAGAAGTTTAGGACCCGAAAACTGCCAAAAATAGTAAATTCTGCTACAATTAAGGAAACTGGAAAACTGAAAGAAACAATGGTGGGGGTCTAGGAGAAATAGGTGGGTGGCCACCAATATCCTCTTGGATCATTCCTCCCCCATTAGGAAGCAATGGTCCCCATTGCGTTGAGTTCCTCCATGAGATGAGGAAACTTCTGTTGAACTTGGTCCCTAGTGAGCCACTTTCCTTGGTGAAGAAGTTGGCCTGCTTTGACAGCTTGATATAGATGGATCTTCTATTGGCGGGTGTTCTTGACCTGTCTATCCATAATTCGATCAGTTGTGGCTTGTTCCATGCGGTCGGGGTTTAACTCTGTTGGTGTGAGTTGTTCTGCCATGTTTGATGTGTCCAGTAGAGGTGGAAAGTAGGGCCAAAGGTGGTCCACATTGAACATTGGGTATAGACCAAGGAATAGTGGAATACTAAGCTCGAAGGTATTGTCCCCGACAGCCTTGGTGATTGTGTATGGCTCATATTGGAGTGGGTGAAGCTTGCGGTGGGGTCCAGTGAGGCGCTCCTTTTGCAGATGTAGCCACACTTTGTCGCCCACCTGGAAGTTGTGTTGCACTCGATGCTCATCATGTTGTTGCTTATACTTAGCATTGGATCTGTCCAATATGTCATAAACCTGTTCGTGAATGTGCTGAATGTGCTCAATGAAGTTGTTTACCTTGGAAACTTCCGACTGGATATGAGTTGAATCAGCCTAAGTAGCTGCAAATGGCATGGCTACATCAATGGGACATAGTGGCTGGAATCCCAAGACCACCTGAAAGGGGCTATGGTTGGTTGAGCTGTGGAGGGCCTGGTTGTAGCTGTGTTGTACATAGGGGAGGCTCTCATCCCATGTGCATGGATGCTTTGAGTTGTACATGCGCAAAATGTGTATGATCATCCTGTTGACGACCTCTGTCTGGCCATCAGTTTGGGGATGGAAAGCTATGGACTTTGTGAGCTTGGTGTCTAGCATTGACCATAGGCTAAACCAGAATGTACTAAGGAACCTACTGTCTCGGTCTGATATTATAGACTGTGGGATCCCAAAGTGTACCCACACTCGTTCAAAGAAGAGTTTAGTAGTGGCTTCTGCTGTGATATTCTTCTTGTAGGTCGCCGTTATGGCCATCTTTGAGAATCTGTCAACAACCACAAACACATAGTCGTTGCCATGCTTAGTAGAAGGAAGGCTTGACATGTAATCCATGGAGATGGATTCCCAAGGTTGACTAGGGGTAGGCAATGGAGAATAGAGGCCTTGCTTCTTGATGGATGGTTTGGCAATGGCGCAGGCAGTGCAGGATCGGATGTACTTCCCGACGTCCTGTCGAAGGTTCGGCCAATAGAAATACTTGTGCAGTACTGCCACTATTTTCTCGACCCCGAAATTCCCAGCGACCTGACTGTAGTGTGCTTCCCAAATCATCTTGGAATGCTCGCTTGAAGGAACACAAAGGTGTCCCATGTGACATAGTAGTACATCCTGGAGGTGAAATTTTGGAACTGGGTTTCCCTCCAGGAGCATTTGGTATGTGTGGCTGAATTCTGGATCACTCCTATAGAGAAGTGGCCAATAAGAAGTCTCATTCCCACAAGAGTTTAGCACAGTCATTATCGCCACGATCGGTGGTTAGCTGAGGCAGTCTGCAACATTATTGGTGCTTCCCTTCTTGTACTTGATGTTCAAATTAAACTGTTGTAGATATGTGGACCACTTCTGATGGCGATCATTTTGTAACTTCCCTTGTGTCTGCATGAACTGCAGGGGTTGGTGGTCTATGTGGATGATCATTTCCTTCCCCAAAATGTAATGCTTCCATTGTCAGCAAGCCTATACAATGGAATACATTTCTTTATCATAAGTGGGATATTTGTGGACTATGTCAGATAGTGTCTCACTGTGATATGCCACTGGATGCCCTTGTTGAGTAAGGACTGCCCCAATAGCATAGTCAAAAGCATCTGTCTCGATCTCAAATGGTTGTTGTAAGTCTGGTAATGTGAGCACTGGGGCACAGGAGAGGCGATGTTTCAATTCTACAAATGCCTTCTGCTGAGTTTTTGACCAAAATAATTTTGCTTTCGCTCCTCCTTTGGTGACTTGACTCAAGGGCCAAGTGATATGAGAGAATCCCAACACGAACCTGCGTTAGAAATTAGCAAGGCCCAGAAATCTACGAAGCTCTGTTAGAGTAGTTGGGGCTGGCCAATCCCGAATGACTTGGAACTTGGTTGGATCCACATGTACCCCACACTCATCAATAATGTATCCCAAATATTGAACCTGGGTCATGCCAAAAGTGCAGTTGTCCAAATTGGCACACAACTTGTGCTGCCGCAATGTTTGGAGGACTTATCGGATGTGGTGGAGGTGCTCTTCCCAAGTCTGGCTGAAGATCAGGATGTCATCCAAGTACACTACTACAAATGAGTTGGTGAATGGCAGCAAGATGTCATCCATCAGTCTCATGAAGGTTGCAGGAGCATTCGTCAGCCCGAAAGGCATGACCAACCCTTCAAAAACGCCCTCCTTGGCTTTGAAGGAAGTCTTCCATACATTGGTTGGTTCGATCGGTACCTGGTGATACCCAGACTTTAAGTCGATCTTGCTAAAATATTTTTCCCCTTTAAGATGGTCCAGGAGGTCATCGATCCGTGGGATCGGGTACCTATTCTAGACAGTGATCTTTTTCAGCACCTGATAGTCAATATGGAGTCTCCAAGTCCCATCCTTCTTCTGTACCAACACGATCGGGCTCCCACAGGGAGATGAACTTGGACGGATGTGACCCTTCTATAGCTGCTCCTGAATTTGCCTCTTGATTTCATCATTCTCCAGAACAGAGTGTCGATAGATCAGTCCATTGTTCCATACATCGGTTGGTTCGATCGGTACCTGGTGATACCCAGACTTTAAGTCGATCTTGCTAAAATATTTTCCCCCTTTAAGATGGTCCAGGAGGTCATCGATCCATGGGATCAGGTACCTATTCCAGACAATGATCTTTTTCAGCACCTGATAGTCAATATAGAGTCTCCAAGTCCCATCCTTCTTCTGTACCAACACGATCGGGCTCCCACAGGGAGATGAACTTGGACGGATGTGACCCTTCTATAGTTGCTCTTGAATTTTCCTCTTGATTTCATCATTCTCCAGAACAGAGTGTCGATAGATCAGTCCATTGGGAAGCGACGCACCTGGGGTTAGATTGATGGGGTGCTTGACCTGACAGTGGAGAGGCACCCTGGTGGGTGAGGTGAATATGTCCTGGTACTCCTCCATGACCTTGTCCATTTGTTGTTGTCGTGCGGAGGGGCCTTGTTTGAAGGTTGTGGCCACAATCTTCTTCTTTCCCTGAGGGCAGATCATTAAGAAAACAAACTTCCCAGTTTTGGAAATGAGCTTACTCAATTGTTTTGCAGTAACCAAAGAGATAGCGGTAGGGGGTGGTACCTCTGGTATCCTATACAAATTATTTCCCAACATAATAGTAATAGCACGAGTCCAGGACTCATACACAGCATGTCGCTTCCATAAGTATGGTTGACCTAATAATACATCACAAACATCAAGAGGAGCAATATCACATAATACCTCATCGGTGAAGGGCTTGATGCTGTAGGGAAGGAGGCACTGCTAGCTGACGTGAAGATATCGTCCTTGGTGAAGCCACCCAATGGTGTATGGATGCGGGTGTGCTGTGGTCGACAAACCCAACCGCTTCATGACCTCTGCTGAAATCAAGTTCTTTTGGCTTCCACTGTCGACAATGAACTATAGCGGGGAACCCTTTACCCACATCTGCGAGTGGAAAAGACGCTCCTCCTCCTCTAAATATTCTGGTTCTTCCTTTTGGATCTTCGTGGTGGCAATGGTGGCATTGGGCTCTGCATCGATAATCTTCTTCCCTCTGTCATTCCCCTTCTTGGGTTCTAATTCAGTGTCAGAGTATGCATCTGATTCAGAAGCCTTTATCTCAGCCACCAGTGACTGCTTAGCTCGACACTCACTTGTGTTGTGAGTGTCGCTCTTATGGAACTCGCACCACTTTCCCGCTTCCTTCTTCGGCTTTGCAGTGTTGCTCTTTGCTTGTGGCTTTGGCAAGTTTTCTTGAGTCGCCATGCCTTGGCTATGTCCTTGGTTCTGTGGTTTGGGGGAACCTTTCCCTTGCTTATGATTCGCAGATCCAAAGTCTCGCTTTTTCTGTTTGAATTTTTGCTCAATTTTGGCAGCATACCGATATGTCGTTCCAAGCAAGGAGATGTCAAGGAACTCCATTTAGAAGGCAAATGAAGGCATCCACGAGTTATTTTGTAATAAGCTTGGTCAAAGGAGGTTTCCCCCTTGAAGTGGTTTGCTATCAATACAACTCCTTCTGCGCTCTGTTATATCATGCATTTTCATTATTTATTGCCAGAGGTTTCTCACTTTTGGTATCAGAGCACTTTATTGGGCTCGTAGGGTGGAATTTTTTCCAAATGTTTTTCTTTTGCATTGCTTTCCGTCGTAATGATTATTGCAGTAGTGATTCTTCTTTACATTTGTATTGTTCATTTCAATTGCAACTTTGGATCAGGTAATAACCCCTATAGGATTAATTGTCGGAAGTACTTGGGCATAGCCCTAAAACGCATTGTGAGGAGTACCATAGAAACCCTGAACTAGTTGGAAATTGAGAGGGCCTACCAAGTGAAAAGGGAAACGACCCCTGCCCGATTGACAAGTTCCCACTCGTGAGGTAAACCAAGAGATGTTGTTTGTGGAAAAGAGGTTATCAGTTTTACCTGAGTCATGGAGTGGTGGGTACTATCCCAATATGCAAGTTGTTAGACAACATTGGTGGCCAAGTGAATCCCTTCAACCTTTAAGAAGTCGAACATATGTGGGGTACATATCTATTTCCAGTTGATAAAGAACAGATTGCATCTATCTTCTTTTTTTTAGATCTGTTTCCTTTGAAAATTCACTGGAACCCCTGTAGTTCCATTCTGCATATTTCCTTCCTTGATGACCCTATACCAAATTCCACTTCCCGAAGCCGAAAATTCAACATTTGTCTATTTTTAGGGTTTTCCATAAATTTTTCGATTCTCACCCAATCGCTTTCAATTTTTTCCACAGTGTTCATTTCCTAATTTTGCTTCATTGTCCCTCTTTGAAAATTTTTCCCATTCTTTCACCATGCTTATGAAATTCTCATGTTTTGCTTCCCTGTCTCTCAGAAAGTGTCCAAAACCTAGTCAAACCCCAATTACCCTCTCGAGTTTTTTCCAACTCCATATTTTCCTTTGCTATTTTTTTTATCCATTTCCTCCCAAAAAACCTCCTAGATATGGTTTTCAGCCATGCTGGAGCAAACAAACAAATGGAAGATGAAATTGCTTCCCTCAAGACCAAAATCCAAGATCTGGATGAAAAATTTCTTGTCCTCCATCTTCAGCATTCAACCATGAACAATAGACAACAACCTGAGTCTTCTGCAGACACTAGGTTCTATTCTTCCAACAATTTTCGTGGGTCAAAGCTTGATTTTACTTGCTTCAATGGTGATGATCTGACTAGATGGATATACAGGGAAGAACAATATTTCAGCCTGCATAACACTTTTGATGTCAACAAAGTCCCACTTGCATCCTTTCATTTGGAACATGAATCCCTTTAATGGTTGTGTTGGTACATCAAGCCTCATAAAGAGCCAAACTAGATAGTCTTTTTCCAACTCCTTTTGCAACGATTTGTCCCCAGTTCTTTTGATGACTTCATAGCAGAACTCACTAAACTTCATCAAACTGGCACTGTGAGGGAGTAACAAATAGAATTTGAGAAACTAGCCAATCACATAGAGGGATTGTCTGATGCATTCTACATGAGTTGTTTTATCAGTGGTATGAAGGATGCAATCCATTCTGAGGTTAAAATTTTTCGTCCCAACAAAATGATGGAATCCCTAAGGTTGGATAAGTTGGTGGAGGACAAGATAATAGCTCAATAGCGCTCCAAATCCACTTTTGTTCCATTTAGAAATATTGTTCCCCAAAGACCTCCAATCATGTCAACTCCTAGAACCGCTCTTATCAAGCATTTGTCTGAAGTCAATATGTGGACACGTAGATAAAAGGGCTTTGTTATAATTGCAATGATAAATTCACCCGAGAACATCGATATGCCGATCAAAATATCTATCTCTTGGATCTACATTCTCCACATGCACCTGAAATTTATGACGATAGTTAGGATCCATTAGATGATGAGGATGAAATAAATTGTTTCCTGTTGACCCTCCTACTTAAGACAACCATCCAAATATATATCTTCATGCATTAGCCAGAGTCACCACCCCACAAACCATGCATATCAAGGGTTTCTTCAAGAAGCTCCCTCTTATAATACTCATTGATTCTGGTAGTACTCATAACTTCATTGACCCTTGGATCCCCAAATAGGCTGATTATTTTGTCCATCCTTGCTCCAACTTTGAAGTCATGATTTCCAATGGGGCCACCTTACCTTGCAAAGGGAAGTGTCGTAATTTGTTAATCTCTATTGGAGATTATAACTTACGCTCTAACATGTTTTCCCTGCCCTTAGGTGGATGTGATATGGTTTTGGGCTCTCAATGGTTATGCACACTTCGACCCATCTTATGGCATTCTGCTGAAATTTGGATACAATTTTTAGTAAATGGGAAAAGACACACATTGAAGGGTTTACAACCAGGGTTTCTTAGCATCATCAGTTCACATCACATGGAAAAGATCCTTAAGAAGAATTCACATGATGTCATTGCTCAGCTCCATTTCATTCAGATGAAACCTTCAATAGTCTCCACCTCTCCCTTGTATCTACAAAAAATTAATTAATGTAAAATTTCAATATAATTATCAAGCCATTTATAACCCATCATTAATCGGAAGAAATATAACATATTCATTATATCTTTTTATTATTAAATCTTTATGTATGTAAGTTGTTAGAAGTGAACGGGTAGTTCCTTTGACATTTTTATTATGTATTGTATTAATTTTTCTTTTTCAAATTCACTTCATGTATTTAACATTAGTTATCTAATTAAGTTGTAAATGAAACGATTAACCTAGATTTTTCTTTAGTTGTAACTTAATACCTTAATATTGTTGAAGTGGACAACTATAAAGCTAAATACAAGAGTAGGATCTTCGCAATCTGTAATTGATAATAATTTTCGACAAATAAAAAAAGAGAATTGATAGAGACTCGTCATTCCGTCCTCTCTATGTTCTCCTTGCTCTCTTCATCTTCATCCTCATCCTCATCCATCGACACTAGATTCGTGGTTTACTCGAAAGCTTCTTTGCGTCGCTTCTGATATTCTCATGTTATCCGAGACTTACACCGACACCAAGAATATTGAAAGCGAAAAGATAATTGATAAATCCAATCCGAAAGGACTTCTAGTTTTATATAAATCCGGTGAGGATTGTATTCAATTCATCATATTTAACATAGTTTAATTAATTGCATGGTAATTAGGTATATATGTGGGTAGCTAGATTAGATTTGATCGTGTGACCTTGAGTTTGAGGGTAGAGGTCGACGGCCATTAAAAAGTATCTATCCACACAACATTTGACATTATTAAATACTTTGTGGAGTGGGGTTTATAATATGTTGTTGTATCTGAATTTATCTGGTGTATATTTTACTCCACGCTGCATTAATGCTCTTTCACTTACTTAGAAAAGGATACAGTGTGTTTGAATTTGATGTGCATGGGATGGATACAACCACACAACATTTAGCATTAAATGTTAGGTGGAGTAGAGTCCGTTATGTAGTTGGATGTCAATTGCTAAAGATCCAATGACAGATTGTACCCTAGGTTGCATTAATGCTCTCTCATTGGGTTAGACAAGGGCATAGTGTATTTTGACTTGTTTCCTATGGGATGAATCATTGTAATGGATCATTGTAATCACAATTATAGTAGAAATATTCAAGTATGAAAGAGAATGGATAGACATTCGTTATTTCCCTTCTATATTCCCCTTGCTCTCTTCATCCTCATCTATAGTAGTGTTGTGGAGTATAATATATGTCATTGTATTTGTAGCAATTCAGATCCAACAAAATATAATGTACTCCACTCCACACAACATTCATTACCGAGAGACTGAGACTGAGCATATTAAAATAAAAATGACAATTGATAAATCCAATCCAAAAGGACTTTCAATTTTATACAAATCCGACAAGGATTGGGATCAATTAAACATATTGAACATAATTTAATTAAATGCATAACAATTAGGTGAATATAAGGTAAAAGGGTAGCTAGATAAGATTTAATTGCGTGACCTGATTTTGTGGCATCAAGAAATTTTGTAAAGAAATCCTCATAGGTACATTTGAGTTGAAATGTCAATTTTATATTTGTTAAATTATATAAAATTTAAATTTATTTTATTATTATTAATTGTAAAGATACTTCATTAGTATGAAGTCAAGTTTTGATATAAACTCAAAATCTAACTTCTCATAAGATTTATATACAAAATTAATCAATATTTAAATGAATTTATGAGCTTAATTTGTGTGCTCAATAAAATGTGATCCATCTCATATTTTATTGATCACTTTATTTGATAATATTGTTGTTTCCATCGACCATGCTTGTGGCCAATTATCTCATATATCTAAATATAGTGATAAGATAAGAGAGTACCACTCAACCGACATTAGTAAAAAAATCTCAAAGACTATGTATATAACCAAAGAAATTATTATTCAATTGTTCATTAATCCTAGAACCAACAAACTCCCTTATCTAAGAAAGAGGTGTCTTTGCATGGGTTGGTACACATTCTATTAAAGTCCTACCCTAACTCCCTTAAATACATGGACATGTTACTATGTATTAAGGCCATCTATACCAAATAAGGCACATGAAGTAGATATAGTGTGAAATAAATATTTGTAAGAAGACTTTCTAGAATGTTTCAACTACTAGAAAGTTATTTCCTAGAAATTATATAACGTAGTAGATGCAATGTAATAAGATGTATAATAAACTATATTGTAATTGGAGTTGCTCATTTCAAGGTTACCCCTCGAAGAGGAAGTGAACATTGCTTTCATCAATAAAGGCATTGATATTGTGATGTTGGATATTTACAATTGTCTATTGTTATTGTTTAACTAAGCCAATTTCATTCTAAAATCCTTTTTTATTATGTAATTTCTACTCTAAATTTTCTATTATGCAACTGGTCTACATAACATTTGGTATCAAATACTTTTCTTGGTCCAAAAAGTTAGAATTTTTTTAAGGCTAGAGTTGTGTTCCTATCTCTATAAGTAACACAATGAGATATCATTCTGTGAGTAAATTTGTAATCAGGGAATACAAAATGAAAAAAATAAAAGAGGTTTCACTTGGTTGGACACCATTGCAACCCACGTTGGCACCCCTTCTACTACTACTGCATCAGACATCACCTACATATGGAATTTCACTTCGATGTCACTTAAGAATATTGAAAGTATCCAAGAAAATCATATAACCATCCTTAGATAATATAATCCATGGTCTTATTACTATAGAGGCATTACACACAATGCTCATGAATATTACTTTCTATTACCTAGGTTGTAGGATAGTACAACTAAGGGAATGATAGATCTTCCTTAGTCAATGCCATGAGATATTGGGCTTAGTACCATTGTTGGACCCTGCAAGTATATCAGAGAGATATAGTACCTAACATTCCCTTCCCCTTAAGATCCTATAATCCCTATACTTTATGAACAACATGTGAAATTCCTACATTATTTGTAGTATTGAGAATTAGGGCATTCATTTGGTATAGTAATATATGGATGATATTACAACTCCTCTGGGACTAAAAATACAAAAAATTGGGTCCTACCTACAGTCTTCTTGTATACCTATCTCAACAAACTCCTTTTGTCATTCTGATTGTATTGGTACCACTCCTATCATAACCCTTTCCATAGACCCACATATCTAGACCCTTAGCTCCAACCCATCTCAACAACATCCTTTCCTTGAGATGATTTCTTTGGTACCACTCTTCCATATCCCCTTTTGTGTACCCATTTATCCTATGACTACCACTCAAGGAACTCAACTCTCCCATAATGTTTCCTACCTAGAAGCACTCTACAATGAGTTGCAAAAGAAGTTAGACTATAATCACTTGTCTACTTTGCAAATCTTGATGACATCTAGACCAAGTTAGCCAATGCATGACACATTTTCCTTCATCATATTTGAGATACATAGAGTTAGATCAATATTCCCACAAGGAAGTGGTTGAATCATCCAATCCCACTATGCCCCACTCCACTCTACATGTCCATGGTTTGATAATCAAATGTGGCATAGACTTCTGAAAATTGATATCACCAAATTTAATTGGGAAAACCCCATAGGATGGGTCACTTAGATGGAACATTACTTCTCTTTGCAATATGGAATCGCAAATTACATGATGAAACTTCAGGTGGGCATCTTACATTTGGATCTTGAATGCTAGAAATGGTGGAAATGACAAAATAAATAATCCAAGTATTATATTTATTAGATACAATTTGGTTCAAATCTCTATGAATGTTTTGACAAATAATATAGCGTAGTCAAATATTTCATTTCCTCTTTTGAGTAGTTGAACATCCACATCAGGGACATGTTTTCTTTTTACAGAGAATGAGTCATCAGCAATTTTAAAGAAGAGATACAAACATCTAGGTATTAATGACTCATCGTACTACTTGGTGGGATTCCATTCAAAGAGGTAGAGAAGAAAAAAAGGAGAGGGATGCTCAAATAAAAAAGTACCCATTTATTCCTTTCCCTCCTCCACCTACCTTTCCTTCCACTCATTTACACCTCATTTATCACCATCCTCTCCACCTCTCAAGACCCTAAAGTTAACCTAAGATGAAATGGCATAGTGCCAACTCAAAGGTATTTTCTACAATTGCAACAAAAAATATTTCCCCAGACATAAATATAATAGGAAACGATCTTTATGGACATTTTAGAGGGCATCTCTGATGAAATGTTGAATATAGAACCCATAATTTTACTCATCCATGTGTAGAATGCGTTCCCTAACCTGATATGTTAGAAGTGGAACCCCATATCTATTTGCATGCCTTGACTTGTCTTTATTCTCCCCAAAGCATGAAATTGAGTGGATACATCAAACATCAGAAGGTCATAGTCTTAATTGACAATGCTGACACACATAAATTTATTCATGATATATGGTTATCCTGAGAAACACACTTCTATATCCGTGTGATGAATAATTTTCAATAATGACTGTAAATGGAAGAGCTATGAAATGTGGTGGTTTTTATTAAAATATGTGGCTTCAAATGGGTGATTATTCCCCCAAATCCCACATGTTTTCTATTGAAATGTGGTGGTCATAATATTGTCTTGGGTGTTGAATGGTTACAAACATGAGGCCTCATCGCCATGGATTTGAGTGCTTGATACACGAGTTTCCTATAAGTAGGGCATAACTACACTCTCAAATGAATTATTGTCAGATATCCAAAGAGTATTAACTCACACCATATGTAAAATATTCTTAAAAAGGGCCACTCAATAATTGCGGCTCAATTCCACGACATTGAAGCTTTAGGGGCTCCTTCTCAACCTGTTCCTTATGACATACAAATAGTCTTGGACAAACACCCATCCATATTTAACACTCCAAAAGGATTGCTCCCTTTTCATGGTGAGCATTATCATTCTATTCCACTTATATGTGGCATTTTACCACCCAATGTATGCTCGTATCATCATATTTCTCCCCTAAAGAATGAAATTGAAAATATAATTAAGGAGTTCCTTGTTGTTGTGTCATCTACCCCAATACCATTCCTTATTCTTCTCCAATTATTATGTTCTTCAAGAAAGAAATTGATTGGTGCATGTGACATAACTTATGTTCCTTAAACAAATAGACCATCAAGGATAATTTTCTCATTATTATCATTCATGAACTTCTATATTATCTAAAGGGTACCCGATTCTTCTCCAAACTTGATCTCCACTTTGACTATCATCAAATTCACAAGAAGGAGGAGGATATTCCCAAAACTACTTTTCACATTCACAAAAGCCATTATGAGTTCTTAATGATTCCCCACCTTCCAGAGTCTCATGAACACAATATTTAAACCCTTTATACTAATTTTGGCCTAGTCTTTTTTAGCACATGGGGTGATGCCCGATCATGAGCTCCTTTAAGGACACTTTAGCTGCCACATAAACCTAAAAAAATAAGGAATTTTTTACTTCAAGAGGAAATTAGAGGCACTTGCATAACTAATTTTTAAGACGATTTTAAAAGACAAAATATAGGAAATCAAATAAGCTTTCGGAATATGATAAATTTTATTTTTTGAAATTTTGTGTAGTTGTTTATAAAATATGATTATCTAAAAATGTGTGTTTTTATTTTTATTTTCATAACAATATAACATATATGTTTGTGCATGTGCATCACTATATGAACTAAGTGATAGT